>WWET01000515.1:344150-356845 GCA_011038615.1 Limnodynastes dumerilii
AGGAGAAAAATTGGCATTGATTTTGTGCTTTTTATGGTAATGAAAACACTAAAATGAAGAGACTATTAAGACTTCTAAAGCCTCTGCTGATGGAGCCCCTGAGCTGAAGGTGAAGTATGAGAGAGGGAGAGGGCGCCAGAGCTTGAGGGATGAGGATTTCCTGTAGGAGAGGGGAGGCAGCCTGTGGGAAATGCTGTGTGAACATCACATCAGCTGCTGGAACTTGGCACCTCTCTCTCTCTCTCATCTCTGAGCTGGGCACACTGTGGCAGAGCGGCTCTGCCATTCTCATGAGTTGAGGGGAAAGCAGAGGATGTGGTTAATCTGACACATAGGAGTTCAGCGCTGATAGAGCCCGTGTCACCGGTCTTCAGGGACTGTCACAGTCGCTGTCACCTCTCTGTGTGTAGCACGCTCCTGGATTTTCATCTCCGCAAACCTGAAAACTTTCGTGCTATGAGAGTGTCTGGCGGCTGCCGCTGAGATTACTGCTGTGATCTGATACGGAGACGGACACACGGGGACTGGACGGACGTGCGCCTCAGGTGAGCGGATACCGAGCGTAGGGTCGCTGGGACTGTGCAATCCCAAAGCGGGCGTCAATGTGTATTATTATTATACGCTGACAGTTGCAGAGCTGAGCGGTTTTGTTATTCATTAGACACTGGTGTAGCGTCATGTGCAGGGTCCTGTGGGCTTTGTTGGTGCTTGTCCCTTATAGTGTCCCCGGGATTGGGGGGGATGAGTCTTTGTAGGAAGGGTTTCGGTGCCGGGGGCAGCTGAGGAAAGACTTTGCCCACACTCAGAGTTACTACATGAACTCACTTAACTAAGTGTCACAGAGACATGTACTATCACAGAGAGCTGCATGTTGTACTGATGTGTGTCAATGACTTCTGTTTATTACCTGCATACATGAAACTCCACCAGCTGAGGATAACAACAGAAAGGTGTAAATATTGCACCTGGACAAATCATGTTCTAGTTTGTGAGGTTAAATGATTGTTTTTTTTAATGCATCTTGAATATACTTCGGTTTTGCTTACTGACCATCTTTAATTGTAGGCTCTAATTTACAGTGGTGCTGGGTAATATCACTTCTCTACAATACTTCTGTTAGCACATTTAAAATTTCCCCTGTTACATCCTCTTTGTGTTTGCTATAAACTCTGGATCTGCCCCATAGTGTGGGATTAGGTGTACACAACAAGCATTGCACTTGTATTTTTTTCTATATAACACTGAGGAAGAGAAATAATTTGTTGATTCATTAGTTATTACATGTTAAAATGCTAATTAAACAAAAAAATTCCATTTGTTTCAAACCAAAGCCAAATTGGATGTATTAAAACATTTAATAAGCAATTGACAAAAAAATTTATATTGTAAAATGTATAAATATATTAAGTTGTAAGAACGCGAGCTAGTAGACATTAGTTGACATATAGGATATAGTAGGTTTACTGAATAGCCAATTTAAAACTATTCAGCTTTCCACATATGAACAGACATTAGTCTGAATTACTTGTTACTAAACACCCCTTGTTTTTGAGTGCCAAGATGGCAGAGCCTGTGGAGGTACAGATGTTGGCCCAGACAAGTTGGTAATATCTGTATAACTGTTTAATAAATAAAAATATAATATATGTATTACGTTACCAGCCACAAGATAAAAACTTTAACAAGAAATCTTCCAGTGATCCAGGAAGGGCCACAGCAGTTGACTAGAGGGCCTCATGCAACCTTAGGACTACCTGTTGTCTTTAAAAGATTTAAAAAGATGAAAAGGTGTAGTGGCTGCATGCTTAAGGGTGTGCCTTCAGATGAGTGCAGAACCATTTTCATCCTGCAAATGGGGCTTCGATAATTTCTGAGACCTTTGACGTAGCAGAGATCAGGTTTCTGCCTATACTTTCTGCATTTTTGTGAAAATCACTTTTATGGCTCAGTCTTTCACTTTGAACATCATAACGAAATGTCCAAAACGCCCAAGTTGTATAATTCTGATGCATGCCTCCTAAACTGACTGAAGACATAAATATGTCTAAAACAATCACTATTATCATTATTTTGATGATTTCTTTTTCAATATTTCCACCATGTACATTTTCCTTTGTACTTACAAACATAGGACCCGATCCAGATATTAGAAATGTGGGTGTTTATAGAAACATCCGTGTTTTAATATAGTGCATGCGTGTGTTTCAGGATTCCAGCACTGATCTGTATGTTCAGGATCCGGGCTTCTGTGATTGAAGCCTTCCTGAGAAGTCGCTATGCGATCAGTGTATACACTTGGTAGTTGGGGGATGTATTCATTGTACAGTTAAGGCTCGGTTATGGTAGGGTCCTGGGTTCGGAAGTCCCATACATGGGTGTGGTCTCCTCTTGCATGTACAAGATTGCACGGAGATCTGCTATTGGAACTCTGCTGCTGTTGCAAATGGAATTCAGACCACAACGGTTGTGGAGTTATAGATCCAGCCCATAGAGATTTATTTTGTGAGGACAGCTCTTAGGCAAAGTAGATGTGAACCCCGAAATGCCCTGGTAAGACATCTTGCATGTTTTAGGTGGTAGCGGGAAGCAGGATACCATTCAGAATAGGAGCGAGCAAAGAAAGATGGCCGCAGAGCTACCCATCCACCTGTGTTGTCTTCTGTGTGCTCTGCGCTGGTGGAACTATAAAAAATATGGGTGTGTGTTGGCAGAATCCTCAGGACGAATCTGCAGCAGGCAAAGTAGACTATTTCTCCAACCCCAACCCTTATCCTAATCCACACCCTAACCACCCCCTTCCATTACCATAACCTTAACCCTCCTTTCCTCGCAGCCTGACCCTAAGACTCCCTTCCCTGCAGCCTGACCCTAAGACTCCCTTACCCACAGCCTAAACCTAAGAGTCCTTTCCTTGCAGCCTAACCCTAAGACCCTTCACCGCAATCTAACCCTAAGAGAACCCTCCCCGCAGCCTAACCCTAAGACTCCCTTCTCTGCAACCTAACCCTAAGACTCCTTTCCCATAGACTCGCCTTGAACACTCACCTGTCTGGTCCTGTGCTGCGGTTCTGAGGCAATGTGACGGGTCTGCGTCTTGGGTTTCAGAAATAATGAATTTGAATGTATGCTGAAAAATAAATTCGGTATACTTACCCATTCATTAGTAAAAATTTTAGTCATATTTTCGAAATAGAGACAGGTGAAAATGAGCTGTATTTGTATTTCGAAAATAGAATTTTCTTTGCAGAAAACGTGTTCCATAAAAATGATATATAGTTAAATTAGAAATTAGGTGGTATAGTGCCGCTGTGGGGCCGGATTCCCTGCGCTTCCACCTAAAATCTTACACCAGTTCTGTAGTGTAAGTGTGAAAATTGAGGTCATTTTCAAGCAGTAATGGCTCTATTTGTATTAAAAACACAGCCCTACACAAGATCAAATATTAATTGGTTAAATCTAAGTATCAATTATTTTGTAAAACACTTTTTTGATCATACATTAAACTATAGTGTTTAGTTTTAAGACTAAATAGCCGTGTATTGCCGCACATTCTACTCAGCTGTGTTTTAAATTGTGTTTTATAGTTTTTAAAGGTTTAATTTGATTGTTTAGGTGAAAAAATGAAACTTGATAATTTTATTAGGCTCCTGCAATTACACCTTGAGTTGCAAAGCCGGAACTCTGGATAGGATGCTCACAGCTTGATTTGCACATCTGCTGTTACGTGTGGACTTAATGTTCGCACGCAGTGGTTTAAGAAAGAAGAGGTACACCAGTGATGCCTCTGTAGAAAGTTAGGTAAAGTGGTTGGGGGGATTCATTTAACTCAGGCTGTAAGGGGGTGTTTTCAAAGTCTGTGCGTTCTTTCCCGCTGGTCATCCTCTGTGTGTAATTTCCCTACTTAATAGGGAAAATATGCAAGGGAATTTAAGGTTGGCTATGGCACTCTTAGGTGTCTTTAGGTGCCTAAAACAGGGGCATGTCTTGGATGTATCCTGACAACTTAGGTGCATATTATTGCTCTTCTGCGCCTACTTATTTCATACTTAAGTGTCATTCCGGTCCAATGTCTTCTATAGCTGCTGTGCACCAGAGAGTGGGGAATCACTATTGGAATAACAGTGGAAGTAGCATGTCAGGTTTTTACAATAAGGGATGTTTTACATGCCTGAAATTTGCCTGTGCTGCAATATGTAGAAGTGTGTTTATCTTCTTTCTGTACTCCTGCAAAATTCCTAAGTGACAGTCATAAAACACAAAACTTCCAGTGTATTTCATCCTCATCGCTACTAAGTGAATGACTTTAGCACTCTAACATATGTAAGTTTTCAAAAGAAATTCCATGTTGTTTTAAGACTTTCACGCATACCTCTATCACAAGCACTACTCCTCATGGAATTTTTAAGGAGTGTTTCAAGCCAAAGAGGAGTATGTTATCATTGGTAATTAAATGAAATGGAGAAGTGGTCTTTGCTGTTCCAAACTCACCATTTATAAGGAATAACTATGATCAGTTGATCCCCTGACTCAATGCCAAAATCTGGACTTCATATAACACTTTATCATTTTAATTAATTACCAAATGATATGTTCCTAGAGGAATGTCAAGTATAACAGAAAATGTCACAACTTACGCCACATCTAATATATAGGGTATATCAGAGGGAGGTCTGAGAGATGGCACTCTTTAAAAAGTATATGTTGGTTATATTAGGGTATTAAGAATGGCACAGTATAATATGTGGGGTATATTATATATATTACTAGGAGTCCTGAGCTTCCATTGTTTTAGTTATAATGCCAAAACGTAGTTAAAACAGGACTCCTAGTACTTTTCTCTAATAACCTGAGTGTTCTTTCTGTATCGGTATGTATTTGGCCATTATATATACATATTCATTACATATATGCTTTAATTCTAGGACAGACCGAGCTACAAGTGGATGAGTATCACTATCTATATTGTATATATTTAAATTCTTTTTAATGGTCTCCACAAAATTCTTAAGACTTCTTAAGCATACATCTGGATATGTCAGGCTCCAAATTGGTCTAATTATGTCTCCTCATACTGTGGCTTACTACTTGATGTTTTTGTTTATTTTTGATGTGCAAACACTAGTGTTTGTTGGACACTGGTCCTTAAACACTATATTTGTCTAAATATATATATATATATTGCAAAAAAAAGAAATACAACGTTATAGCACACTGTTAATTAACACCAACAAATCCAGTGGGTTAGCCGTCAATAACCATCTATCTTCCTGTTCACAAAGGTAAACAGTGGTAAGTGGTAAGTGTCACAAGGTCATAAATTTGGGCCAGATCCTAACATACGTACACTAGCCTCTGGCGTAAAATGGGCGATTTGTATTTACTGCGTATGCGCGCTGCAGTTGTTACGACGCGTAACGGTGAACGTACGTACCATCAGCGTAGCTACGAACGAAGGGGCGGGGCATCCATACGACACCCGTAGTTACGCTTTGAAGGCGGAGGGAGGCATTAAAATTGGACAGTATGGGCCGGGTTAGGCCGTAACGTACGTAAATCCATTACGTACGTCAGTAGTTACACTTTGAAAAGTTAAGGTAGGGTTTGGGAAGTGTAAAAAGGCCAAAGTGAAGTGAAGGGGAGTGAATAGAACATACGCTAGTGTAAATACGCTACACAATCTAACAAAACAAGCATTTAGGTCTGGATCTACCCCTTACTCTGTATGCAATGTGGGTGGAGTAGATCGCCTAATAGTATGGATATAATATTTGTATACACTCCGGAGAATGGTTCCTTAAAAACAAATAACGAATAAAAGATAATCCACGTGTAAATATATAGTGGCTTAAGTCTGCTCACCACACATCACACTGAGGTTTCTGGTTGTTTTTCCATGTTTTAGTGAAGAAATCGCAGTCTTCAGAGAAAGTCCATAAAGCATGCTCTTTATCCCTAATGAAGTCCATAGCAGTCTAAAGGGGCCTCAGGATGAAACGCCTTGGATATAAGCGATATACCCCATTTTTTATTGACAACATCATATACCGGTATACCATAAAGTGGTATATATGAGTCCTCGCCAGTGCAGAGCTGGAGAGTTCCCTGTGATGACTCCTGGGCTTCTCTGACAGCCTGTCAGTGTCGGCAGCCTTGAGTCTTTGGGTGGAAAAAGAAAACACTGCATAAAGATCCATGCGGATCCATGCGCATAGGACTAAAATGAAAGCGGTTCTGTGATATCTGATGCATCATAGACACCCACACTGGCTGAAGCCGATCACTAACAACTCTTGCAGAAACATAACATGTGCAAGAACAAGGTGAAGAAGATTCACTAGGCTCTTCCCTGACATCATTCATAAGACTTTTACTGTAGAGAATTCTATTACTTTTTTTGTTATTGGTTTAAAGCATATGTTTATTTCACATAAAGTTCTGTTACATAACCTGGTATTATATAAAAAAAAACTATGAAAATTCTTACACACAAAAATAACAGTTTTGGAACTAAGATCTTTTATTTTAGCCACTGTATATAATGCATATTCACAGATCCGTTTTCACGTGAAGCTGCGTGCGTATTTTTAGGTATGTTTTAACTGCGCATGCATAGTAACTTTACGTAAGTTATGTAGAATATACGCACGTAAGTGCTTTAGACACGGACATGGGAATCGCACTTGGGGACATACGTACGGAGGGCGGGGTTGAAATACGTACCTGAAAAGTTACTTGAAAGAGGGTGGGGGGAAATATTTTGGAGTCATGAACCTCAGGTTATGTTCCCGCACTGAATTACAGAGGAAAGTATGAAAGTAGACCTATGGCTTGCGTGTTCTCCTACATGTTTAATTATCCCAGCAATTAATTTATCATGTAAAAAAAAACTATGCATGCCCCTAGTGCATTTCTCCATATAGATCATCAATCTGTATGTGAGCCATATCTCCCCTGCATACAGTTTAAAATCAGTACAGAATGAAACACTCATGGGCACTAGTCCTAAAATAATTGTGTAGTCTTACGTTTTTGGCCAAGCAATCCCCATTGAAGCACTAAAGGATTTAGTGTACTACAAACTAGATGGTTTTTTTTGTTCTTTTCTTATTATTAAAAGATTGATAATGAAATGGAATTGGGCTATATATGCTGTTTTATACATAGCACAGACATTTCATGACAGATTCATGGAAACATAGAAGCAGAGAGCCTGACAGCAGATAGAAAACATTTGTCACATCTGCCCATATTTATCTGATTTAACCCATTATACCCCAGACCCTTTTTTCTTTATTTTTTTTACATTTAGGATAGTCATATGGACTGAATCCAGACCAGGGTCTTGGGAGTGCACATCGGCAGCGTGGGAAAAGGAGGGTTGTGTATATCAGGTACGCATAGAGGGAGGGGGAGATATGTTCATTGTACCGTGGGGGCTTGGTTAAGCCCTTACATGCAATCTTCATTTCCTCACCGTGTTCATTTTCTGTTGGGACGGAGTGGAAATTTGAAGGTCTAGGTGTCAGAAGTCCTGGAATCCTCCAAAATCCCCCCCCTCGCAACACACAAGAGTTAGGATCCCGGAACGATTCAGTATTGGAACTCCGCTGCTGCTGTGGTCAGAGCTCCAAACGCAACAGCGATGGAGTTCTGGATCTGGCCCATGTTTAGTTAAGGAGCTTCTACTACCTCTGCTGGGAGTCTATTCCACTCATCCACTAGCCCTTCAGTAAGTAATGCACCTTCACATTTCCTCTAAACTTACTACCATCCAGGTGCAGTGTATGCTCTTATGATATAATACTTCTCTTCCTTTGAAGAATGAAACTCTTCTGAACCAGGGTAATTCCCTTAATGTATGTGAAATCTTCTTCCATTTCCCCCGTTTTATCTCTCTGCTCTATGTTATACGTGTTTAGATCTTAAGTCTTTCTTTGTATGTTTTTTGACGCATGCTTCTTTGCCTGCTTCTTGATGTAGCGCTGACTTTCTTCAGCTATGGCCTCAGTATTCCAGTAGGGATGGTTCCGATGACCTATAAAGTGGCATTACTACTGCTCTCTTTCTGCTACTAATTTCTCTCCCTATGTAATCACTATGCAGCAGTGTATCAGCCTGTGCAGTGCATTTATTTTTTATAGAATATCAACTTTGCTGGATTGTAAATATGGATTTTATTTTAGAAAAGCCATTATACTGCAGTTTCAGATACATTTTGTTGACTTGGAGCTGGATTTTAAATCAAAAATTAAATATCCGTAAAGCTGACACTAACAGCAAGAAAACATTTGAAATAGTCGCTTGGAGACATAATTCACAAGTATGTTATGGACAACAAGATTATAAGTAAGAGTCAGCTATATTTGTTAAAAATAGGTCATGTCAGAGAAACTTAGTTGCTGCACTTTTGAAGGCTGGCAAGTTGTAATGGATATCATTTTGATGTATTTGAAATCTGATGCACTTGCTTTAGCACACTTTTTCCTCAAAGTTGTTTTCTGTATATGGTCATTGGGCTGGATCCAGACTTAAGTAAGTGCTTGAAATTAGTTACTTCTGGGCTAAACCATTTTGATTGCAGGGGGAGTCAAGTTAATTGTATTCTTTGAATGCAGGGATATATCTTTGAATTGCTTACTGCACACAGATACTGACCAACTTTACTTTCACACTGCTATTTAGACTTGGGATAGGAAACACCACCTCTCACTTCTAATACTGTTTTCAACAGATGAAATATGACTCCCCCTGCAATCAACATGGTTTAGCCCAGGAGTAACTAATTTCAAGCACTTACTTATGTCTGGATCCAGCCCATTATTTGTAGTTGCCCCCTGCAATCAACATGGTTTAGCCCAGGAGTAACTAATTTCAAGCACTTACTTATGTCTGGATCCAGCCCATTATTTGCAGTTGCCCTGCATTCTGGTCTAGGGACCTGATTCACACTTAAGAATTCTTCCGATTTTAGGTGCGTATATTTAAGAACGGATGCACTGCGCATGCGTAGTAACTTTTATTTGCGTTGGACTTAAGTTCGCAAATTCCGTGCTTATACACTACAAACTTAAAATCTGTAGGTTCGTGGAATCATACGCAAGAATGGGTGTTCCATGAATAAGTAACTAGGCAGATACGAAGATTTGGATGGAGAGAGGCATTTAAATGACCAAATGAAGGCGCGGTAATGCAGTTAAGTTCCTAAGCAAATTCAAATGCGGATCTACAGTAAGGGAGCCCTATGGCACTCGTAAATCACATAAGAACCGGAAAATCGGAGGCGTGCCGAGGGAGTTTCATTGCTATTAGTTGCTTATATTTAGGAACCTATCGAGTTCTTAAGTGTGAATCAGGTCCTATATTTTTGCATCAAATATATAACTTTACAATTACCATACAATATAACAGTAGCCAGAAGGCATAGTCCAGGAAATCTCTTGCACATTAGTTGAATAACATAAGGTAATGTACAAATCAAAGGCCCTGAGTGAAGACCAGCCAGCATCCGTTAATGTGTGTAAGTGCCTGCACAATGGTTTGCCAGATGTAAGTGGGTATGTTTAGAAGCGCTGTACTTGTGTATTTTTCACCTTTACATTGCATGTAACTTGCATACTTGCAAGCATTTGTTACGGATGTTTACTGGCATGTGCTAAAACACGCTGTATGCGCACAACTTTGCATTGAGCCATTTGCATTTTCATCTCAATTTCAGGGTTGCCGACTATCCAGGGATCCCTGGAGAGCCGTTGTCAGTCCCCAGTTAGAAACTCTTCATTCTGAAATAGGGACATTCAGAAGTTCCTTTTCTAATAGTTCCCTCTTTAGAATTTTTTTTAGAATGGGTATATCGGGTATATACTGCCGGGAAAGGTGAATAACCTCTCCAGGGAGCGGGGTAGGGAGGGTTAGGGTCAGGCTGCAGGAAAAGGAGGGTTAGGTCCATGCTTCAAGGGACTGAGGGTTAGGGTCAGGCTGCAGGGAAGGGAGAATTAGGGTCAGGCTGCTGGTGATGGTGGGTTAGGGTCAGGCTGCCAGGAAGGGAGGATTAGGCTCAGGCTGCGGGTGATGGTGGGTTAGGGTCAGGCTGCCAGGAAGGGAGGATTAGGGTCAGGCTGCGGGTGATGGTGGGTTAGGGTCAGGCTGCCATGAAGGGAGGATTAGGGTAATGAGAGGGGAGGGTTAGGGTTAGACTGAGGGAAAGGAGTGGGGGACTTTTTTTACTTACATTTCGGAGCACTAAAAGCTTGGTGCTCCGTGGAACGATTGCTATGCCTTATGGAGGCATATGCAATCAAAATCCCAGCCAGTCTGAAACTGGCTGTGAGGAAACAGCCCTATCGCAATAGGGCCGTTCTCAGCGGGGACCCACACCCCTGGAGAGCTGACACATCTCCCATAGTGGGCTTGAGGTCGTGACCATGAACTCAAATAACGCCCCTGCTGTCTAGCAACTCTAAACTCTACTATACCTAGTGTCACGAGGGACTGGATGGGACTTTATGACATAATTTTCATCATTCAGCCCAACCGCCATCCCTAGTAATACTATGAAAAATGTCATTGATGGTTAGGTGGTGGGGCCTCTTGGTGCGAATAGCATAAATCGGGTAAACAAGCTCCGCCCCCATACCGGAATCTATCTCTTCCCTCCATTTCCCAGAGGGAAGCAAAGGAATGTCGGCTCAATTTACTACCACTTGCAGGCTTGTACAGGAGTCATATATCATCATGGTTTCATAATTTACTGTAAGTGTGACTCTTAGGGCCCGATTCAATTAGAAGCGATGGCGGGAAAAAGCCTATGGTGCACTTTTTTCCCGTCATTTACAGTATGTAGAATGCGCACACCTATATGGGGCACGCATAACCCCCCCTCCCCCCAAAAAATGTGGTATTAGCTTTGCACCACAAGTAATGAGGGTGTGAAGATAATTGAATCGGGCCCTCACTATTTTATTATCCCACTCTTCTATTAGATTTGGTACTCGATGGGAAACTGTAACTGCTGTTATAGTGGCCTGCAGTCTACCAACCTGAGTGCACTCCACTAGCAAACACCAGTTGTAGGGTACTCTATATCTTGCTATGTACTCATCCCATGTATGTGGTTATTCACTGCCCAATTTACGTTAATGTTGTTGATTTATACAGACAGGTAATCTTTGTCACAGAAATGTTCACTAACTCTGTTATTCTAAAAAAAATGAAACCAAGAGGGAAAAAAACAGGCCTGTAATGAGGTGTTCTCATAAGGAGTACCTAATGATACTTCAGAAAGACTGTACATTACTTCCTTACAAGATAGTAATAAGAAATCACACTACAATGCTAAACTATGTGATTTGATTGCTTGATAGCGATAAAGTTCTTATATATAAAGTCAGTTGGGCAAATGTACGAGTCGACAGACCATGGGTAACCTTTCTGGCTGAGGTACAGAGATATTAAGCGGGAAACAGAATAAAACACACAAAAAAACCCACACACAACTTATACATATAACTATCTATACAAACAATTATAATGTAGGTTCAATTTGAAGAGCATCTAGTATCCAACAATGCAATAGAATATACTCTCTATATAGCAAGTCAATATGGTTACTAGGCAAAACCCAACACTACCACACCTCTAGTCCTGTGATGAATCATTAGTGTTTAGTAGGACGTTAGATAGGATAAATGTCCTTGGAGGTTTTGATTCCTTAGCTACAAAAGCTGTCCATTTAAAATGTGTAGAAGCTGAGACCAAATACAGCACCCTCCATGTCTCCATATCACAGGTAAAATAGATTTTGGTGCTTCTTTGATTGTCTGAAGGCATTTTCAACATTTTTTCTTTGCATAATAACAATGGACCAGATGCAGACTAACACAAGTAGGCCATTTTCTGCTATTTGTTAGCTGAAAACCGTCCTTTGTTGAGTGCGCACATGCACAAGATGTGTTTTCCTTAAAGAAAATGCTATTTCCGAAATACAGACAGCTGAAAGCTCATTTTCAACTGTCTGTATTTCCAAGATATCACTAATTACAAGATTTTATTATTGAATGGGTAGGTATGCTGAATTTATATTTCGGCAACTTGCCCATTCATTATTTTCTAAACTCGTCTGCAACACCAGACAAGTTAGTATATACAGGTAAACAGATAAATGAGAGTAAACTACTCAAGGTCTTTCACACATAGAAATTGAGTGGAATATACAATATGAGTATAATAACATACCAACTAAGTGAACAAAGAGAGGGGGAGGGGAGCGCTGAGATAGGCTATAAATATATTACACAATAAACTCGCTATAAATTTATTACACAATAAAATCAAATAATTATAATAGTAATACATTTATAGTATATATAGGGACTCTTAGGGTTAGACTACAGGGAGGGGAGTCTTATGGTTAAGCTGCAGGGAGGGTACTCTTAGTGTTAGGCTGCGGGGAAGGGAGTCTCAGGGTTAGGCTGCGAGGGGGGAACTTAGGGTTAGGCTGTGGGGGGGGCTTAGGGTTACCCTGCGGAGGGGGGCTTAAGGTTAGGCTGCTGGCGGGGTGACTTCACGTGCATAATTTTATAATTGTGTTTTTAAACAACAGCACAGTAGAAGTAAACTAATGACCTGGAACAACATCTACTCTCATTTCCTCTTCCATTTCCAGCCATCATCTTGTATCCTTTCTGACTCTTAATCCA
>WWET01000515.1:374575-413212 GCA_011038615.1 Limnodynastes dumerilii
CCAAGACAAGAGGTCATCCATCTTGACCTTTGGCGCCCCCTGTCCGATCCTCCAGCAAACACTCGACCCTTATGGAAGCTCGTAAGGTGATAACCTGAAGGGCCCTACCGCTAAGGCTTGGCACCCTCAACTTAAAGGGTTGTGTTTGCTATTAGATCTAGACCACCCCCATTTCCCCCTCCCCCTCCCTTTCCCAAAGGACTCACTTCCATGCGCCATACCTTATTACTGACCCCTCAACTGCTACCGCTCCGCCATGTTCCGTCCGTGAAAGAAAAAGGTTAACACAAAAACTTAAACTATACGGGAGGGAGCGTGGGTGAATCCTCTCGGCGAGTGCCCACACCCAAACTTAAAGCCCTATTTAAGCCCTAGCTACTCCCCCCCTCTTTCCAAACTAACCCCTCCCCTATTCCTATACTACTTGCCTCTATGTTTAACCCCTGCCTGTCTGATGTGATCCTTGAGGCACCTACCTGCCGTTTATGGCCCTGCGGCCCTATGGGGTCCTTGGTTCTTTAATTGTAAGTGCTGAATAAGCAGCAGAGAGATATTGTCAGTTTACTATGGTTAGAATTTTGTATCTTGGCTAAAACAGGATTGTTGCACTTAATAAAAGTTCCTCAAGTTTTATGTACTAAATTGTAATGAAATGTTATGTTCTGTGATATATTGTATTAGTTTGTAATATGGGGTACGTGATTTTCTATATTTGCTTCCTCTAATGTTAAAAGCTAGATTTACCTCTGTTGTTATCTTCTAACTACTCTAAAGCTGGGTTCACCCTGCACCATATTCACAATATTATTGTTCCCATCACACAATAAATTGAGTTCTTGCTGCGATATCTGATCGTTATGCTTTAATGATCATAGAGAATCGCTTATAAGAACATTGGATCATTTGATTTGATTTTTTTAACCTGCCTAATTTCACCAATCAACAATGGAACAATGTCAGAGCATATGGTAAAGAGAGATAAAAGTCACAGAGCTGACCATAAATTGTGTCAGTGTGTTTGCAGGAATAAGCTCATCTGGACTTTAAATTTGTGGGTAATATCTTTTATATGGATCGCATCTTGTTATATTTTTTGCAGTGTGTTCGCACTTTAACAAGTCTCAGTCACACAGAAGAGACCTGTCTTTTTTTAGGACTTGTGATCAATGAGTATAGTCAATATGGACACATCCTATCTTTAACCCCCTGCAAGTCATATGTGTTTACCTGTGCCACTGTTACTAATGCTGCAACCAGGTTGCGGAGTCTGACTAGGGCCTGGTCTTCACTAGAGCCCATGATGGTGGTGATAGGCTGGGCTGCAGGAAACCTAGCAGGTCGCAGCCTCCGGAGGAGACACCTGGTGAAGGAAAAGGAAACAAAGGTGGAAGGAAGCTGGAGGGAAAGAAGCAAAACGGAAGTAAACAGAGAGCCGGAACAAGAGAGCTAGCAGAGGCTAGCTCTGACAAACTACACAAATAGACAAACAAAATGCATAAGGGCTTGTGCACACTTACACAATAGAATATTGCACCACACAGTCACTGCGTGAGGAAGGAGGCTAGGCTGGGGCAAGAGGTAAGACGAGGACAAGAAAGCTGGAGAACACAAAGAGTAGGCAGGGAGACAGGAGTAGCTGGGGCACTCAGAAATCAAAATAATAGAACAAGGCAGGAGCAGGAAACAGACTGGGCTAACCATGAACTGGTGCCAGGACTTATAAAGGGACTGCTTACCAGTAATTGGCTAGCAGATCTCCACCTACGGCTCTGATTGGCTGTTTGACCTGTCAGTAACACAGCAGCCAGAAGGTAATAAAAGGCAGAGGGAGGAAGGCCATGCCCACTATAGAATGCTGCAATGGCCTGCAGGGAATGATTCCTATAGAGGCACTGGGAGAGGCCACAAGGGCCAGCAGCAAAACAGGGTAAGAACTTAAATGCCACCATGATTAGAGTGGTGACATGTAACAGCCACCAATCCACATAGCATTTTAGTCTGGTTTAATAGTCTGGTGGAAACTCAGTTTATTTATAGATAAAAAAGCTTTACAACTGTGAATGAGTTTTAGTTATGTATTCACCTAATATCTCATAAACATAATTTAAAACACTAAAAAAAAGGATGATGCTGTGTGGGAGATGGGATAGTGTCAGTATAAAATGTAGGTGAAGATGGGATTATAGTGGAATAATTTTGCATATGAAACTCATGGGTTTTACGAGAATGATTTTGTATTTGCTTTGATCATAACATTTCATTCCATAGCAGTGTTTCAGAATTCACGTATGAAAGACGGTTTAAGATCCTAATTAGGGAACTATAAATGTTAAAACGTATATTTAAATGAGAAATGTATGCAGCTCTTCTTTTCCTGATGATCCCATTAAAGGTTTAAAGGTGATAAGAGAATATCCAATCTTCTCATTAGGATTTTGCATGCTGTTTTCATTTCCATTTCTTCTTACAGTGAATATCAAAAAAGCTTTTAATCTACCCATCAGAAAAATAAGGTACAACAATGTCACTAAATGTGAAAATATATTGTGTGAAGAAAATGTCACCGGAATTTCTATCTATATGGAGACCTTAATGAAACCTTAGAAATACGGATTTTGTGCCATGATATTTGCATACGCACTGACCACTCTGATGCAGACAGAACTCTAGCTCATTTATAATTTGGAAAAGTGTGAATATTTCTTCCAATTAGAAATGAGGAATTATTGGCAATTATAGACACCCTGAGCTAGATTTACTAAACCATGGAAAAGGAAAAGTAGAGATGTTACCCTTAGTAACCAATCATATTCTAGCTCTCACTTTCTTAGATAATGTCAGCTAGAATCTGATTGGTTTCTATGGGCAACATCTTTCCTTTTTCGTAGTTTAGTAAATTTAGCCCCCTGCCTCTGTAATTTGAATTAATATTGCCTTAATTGCCTTAATATTGGACCTTATCTGAAATTTTAGCGCGGCAGATACACAGATCCGATGTGGTAAATGTGTGTGCCTTATCCAAGCTGTGATGGTACAAGCGCAGGATAAGTCTTAGTGAAAATGAGCACACTTTTGAAACATGCAAACGTATATGTATAGGCAGACAGGCTGAGGTGTAATGCAGCAGCTTATACATGAGGTGTAATACAGTCGCCTATACGTGAGGTGTAATGCAGCAGCCTATACATGAGGTGTAATGCAGCAGCTTATACATGAGGTGTAATGCAGCAGCTTATACATGAGGTGTAATGCAGCAGCTTATACAAGTTTGAATGTTTCAAAGTCTTTTATTTTTTATTTATTTTATCTGTATTTTATAAATTACTGAAACCAAATGTTCTATTTAGGATAAATAGTTACACAGTAACACAATAGTTAGATAAACATTTTTATTTTTTTTTATTCAACAGTTTATTATGTGTAAGGTGCATATGGCTGTTATAGCAGAAAATAGGGACCACTGTAAGGAAAAGCTCAGTTTTACACTTACACCAGTCCTGAGCTGGTTCAGAATTTGAGGAGGAAGTTGCAGGAAATCTTGGCTGCTACTGCATTTGCTGCAGCCGTTAACCACCTCATTGTAGTATAGTAGATCATCCCGATCCACTGTCGCAGAGCTCATGAAAGTGCAGATCAGCTACTTTGTGTCCGCCTTCTTTGTACTTGCTCCCATAGGATCGGATTTACACTTTTTTGTCTTATATGTATCTGCACCTACTTCTCTGGTCCCCTCCCCCGCCCCTTTTTTCAGGTGCCTAATGGCACTTACGAGCATCATAGGCAACTTTAAGTCACTGTGTGTATTTACCCTCTTAAGGAGGGAAAATACACACGGACAGTCCACAGCTCTCCCACCCACTTTACCTAATTATCTTCTGGGAGGCTGCCGTGGCACGCCTCCTTTCACCTAAAAAACTATGTGCGGTCTTTAAAGACCTCTGCTTCTTATGTGTCAATCAGGGCCATAGTGCGCATACACAGTGCACTAATAAACACTGTGCTTACACCTAAAAAAAATAGGTGTGAGCACAGCTATGGGTGAGCTCCATAATGTTTAATGGGATATGTGTTTTAGACTTAGTGTAAACATAAATGTGGCAAAGAATTTGTGGTTGTCTTTACTATTAAATTCTATTAAGATGAATCTCGTGGAGATCTTGTTCACATGCCTCTTTGTGAGAAAAACAGAGCAATTTCTGCATAGCATACGGAAGCTGTGTGAAGGCCCATTCTAGCAGTGATTATTTTAATAGTGTCACTGATTTTGAGCTTTGGAAAATTGCTATGCTCCCAATTGAAATTACTCTTACTTCTGATTTATTCTCCATTTCCCTTCTTTCTCCTTTTGTATATGACAAGCACTCAGCATGACAGGCAGAAGTAGCCACTGCTCTCCATAAATACAGGAATTCAGGTACTGTTTGCTAAGCCAAATAAAAAAGCGAAGACAGCAGGGTTTTAGCCTGTGCATATAACCCAAATCTACTGATAAAGGTAGATTAATATAATAGATATCAGGGCCAGTGCAGAGTTAGGATTTTCATATATGGTTTTTAAACGCTAATTTAGACTTGAGCTAGAAAACATCACTTCTCAGTTCATATTCGCTAGAAAACATCACCTCTCAGTTCATATTCTATTTGTGTTTATTGCTGTTTATCCCAGCTCTGGATCAGCGCCATGGTTTGAATTCTTATTTTAAAAGTGAAAACCAACAACTAGGTCTTACAATAATTCAAAGGCCCTCAGATACAGATAAAAATCCATATATCCATATATATCCATATATCGCAATAAGCCTGTCAATTTGGGGACAAGCCTGGGAACAAAACTGAATGTAGTCTATTCAGTGACTGTCCCTAGTGTAGTAATACTTGTCGTCACAGATGGTTCAATGCAAATATGGAGCAAGTGGCTTTATAAACCTCTTGACCAAGTTGTCATATACAGTAGTAATTCAGTAAAAGTCAGTTGCATCATTCTTTTTATTATATTGACAGATGATGTCTGGGGTACAATACACAACTTACATCCTTATATCCGTTACCAGGGAATTAAGGATGCAAGAGATTTCCTGGTTCCCTATCACTTCATAATATTGTTTGCAAAACCACTGTATATCTCTGTATAATACAAAATGTTACACACGGCTGACTGGTGTGTAGGTCTGTAAATTATAATTGTTAAGGACCGATATCATCATTAATAATTGCTGATTTCTGAAGTGATCTTATCAGTGTTCATTATTAAATTGTTTATTACAATAAGCTTCATCCCCTACTGTAAATTATTGGGGACATAATAAGTCACTTGTGTATAAAGGCACTCAGGCTGCTGCTTTAGTGACTCATAACATCATACATTTTACAATGCTGGATACATTATTTACTATTTAGTGTCGCACTGCTAGAACCCATTATACACAAGCAGTTAAAAATGTAATGCATTTCTTACATTAGACATGGGCCACATGTGGCTCAAACGCATATTTTTTGTGGACCCTTATCACCATGTCGACCCAGTGGAACACTGGGTTAAATGCAGGGCCGACTGCCGATTGTGGCTGAAAGGGGGTTCCTGCTATCAGCCGCCATGGCAGTTACACAGAGCAGCTGATAGCAAACCCCCTTTCAGTTGTTTCGTATAACTGCTGCAGCAGCTGATAGCAGGAACCAGATTGCAAATGATGCTGACGTGACATTAGGTCACGCAAATGTCACAGTGAAGAAGAAAGCACATGCTGCGGGGGATAGCAGCAGATGAAAAATATTAAAGGTAAGTAAAGTGTATTCTGGGGATGTTGGAGACATATCAATGGGAAATTACTGGGAGCTGGAGACATATGAATGGAGAATTAGTTTGAGCTGGAGACAATGTGGAATACTGGGAGCTGGCGATACATTATGGCAGTATTCCCCAACCTCAGTCCTCAGGGACCACTAACAGTGCATGTTTTCCAGGTCTCACTGATGGAGCACAGGTGTGTTCATTACTAACTGTCACATTTTAAAGCAGGAACCAGATTGCAAATGACGCTGACGTGACATTAGGTCACGCAAATGTCACAGTGAAGAAGAAAGCACATGCCGCGGGGGATAGCAGCAGATGAAAAACATTAAAGGTAAGTAAAGTGTATACTGGGGATGTTGGAGACATATGAATGGGAAATTACTAGGAGTTGGAGAAATATGAATGGAGAATTATTTTGAGCTGGAGACTGAATGTGGAATACTGGGAGCTGGCGATACATTATGGGGAATACAGGGAGCTGGAGACACATGAATGGGGAATTCTGGGGAGGCTGGAGACACATGATGGGGAATACTGGGGAGTTTGGAGAGACATATTGGGAAGCTGGAGAGACATGATGGGGAATATTGGGGAAGTTGGAAAGACATAATGGGTGATACTGGGGATGCTGGAGACATATGAATGGGTAATTACTGGGAACTGGAGACATATGAATGGGAAATTACTGGGAGCTGGAGACATATGAATGAAGAATTAGTTTGAGTTGGAGACATGTGAATGGGGAATACTGGGAGCTGGAGATACATGATGAGGAATACAGGGAGCTGGAGACACATAAATGGGAATACTGGGGAGGCTGGAGACACATGATGGGGAATAATGGAGAGGTTGGAGAAACATGGATGGGGAATACTGGGGAGGCTGGAGAAACATGGATAGGAAATACTGAGGAGGCTGAAGAAACATGGATGGGAAGTAATTGGGAGGCTGACGAAACATGGATGGGGAGTACTGGGGTGGTTGAATGAGACTTTTTATTTTTCTTATGGCCCACACATTCTTAGGGCTAGATCCAGACCCTGGGGTAGATCCATAACCCCGCTTGCAATCCGGTTACTAGCGTAGCGTATTTACGCGTGCGTACCTTCTATACACTCCCCTAGGCACACCCCTTGAATGTACGTACCGATTTCCGCTTTTCAAACCCTACCTTAACTTTTGGCCACGTAATCGCTATCGTCCGCACACATATGGATGGGCATCATGGACTTACGCAGCTAAGCACGCCCATACTGTACACTTTAAATGAAAACCCCCGCCTACACTGCGTATTTTAGACATACTTTTGTCTCACGTAAAATTGGCACGCCCACACGTATGAATTTACGCAACTAATACGTAAATGATCATTATGCTCAGAGTTACATTACGTTACTTAGCGTATCATCTGTTATGCGCAGTACATACAAAATCGTGATTTTACGTTTCTGCCAGGCGTAAATTCGTACATAAGCGTTGTTCTGGATCTGGGAACCTGTCTGTAATCCAGACCCCCAGTCTCTAATGACACATCGTAGAGGGGAGTGTATACCCTCGGCCCTCCCCTCTAATGGTAGTATATCTGGATACTTACGTGTTCAGAAGGCTACCTTAAGTGTTATGACTTGATCTGCGAACGCACGGACATGGATCAAATCATAAATTTGCTTCTCTGACGCCTCATTTAAATGCCTAAATCTGCCTGTACGACGGAGATAAAGCATTCGTATATGAAGGGTCGGCCCCTTAGTCATACCTTCAGACATACGTAACCTAGTTACAAACGTCTGAAGGTACGCTTGTGGAACATCTTGTACATGCATGCGCCAATGTTCCTAGTCAGGGGCCATTAGACTTTAATTGTTTGGCCCAATTAGGGTTTAGAGTTTGACATGCCTGTTTTACAGTTATAAATAAATATATTAGTAAAAAATGATTTGTTATATTTTTTTTATAAATACGTAGAACACAAGTTATGCTTTCATTCACTTATTGTCATTTTTGGCACAGGGAAACATCAACAGTCCTTAAAAAGAATCTTGCTAGTTTTCATATTCCATTATTAATGGCAATGACTATTTTTCATGTGACTACCATGACAACTTGATGAGGGAGCCTTAAATCCTGATGTTGAACTGTGATATTGTTCCTTGTATGTAACTTACTGCCGTGGTTCTCCAGAGGCATTTTGAGAATAAGATAGGTAAAATAAGTGCGGTGCAGAAATGTGGATCCTAGTACTGCAGTGCCAACACATGTGCCACAGTACCCAAAGGGGGCGTATTCTGCTAGCGATCCTTTCCAATCCTAGCATATATTAAGGCCCATAATTATTTGTAGTAGGACAGTAAAAAATGATTGTCATGAATGCTTAAAAGGGAACTTCACTTACTTTCCAAATTGAATAGATGAACATGTTTGCAGCTGTGATTTCTGTGGCTTTGTATAGTCAGATAGGTGTAATAATATACAGTAGGTGCTGATTTGCAGCCCAAAATCTGACATCGTCAAGTTTGTTCTTCTCTACTTGACTAAGTTTAAATCACTAATATAGAACATACAGTTTGTTTCTGTCTAAATGCATGTACAGTAACAGTTTAAAGTAAGCATTTACTGGTAGGAATGGTAGGAAATTTGTCATTTATTGTATTTAGTAAATCAATCTGAGAATGCCAAAAAACACCCCTTATATTTCATTAAGAGAGCAGAACCCACATAATCTTATAACCTTTTATCTTAAAACTAAATTACAATACAGTGTCTGGAACAAATAAGGACTGTTACATATTAGTTCTGTCAGTGTATGCTGGTTTATAATCTCAATCACTCATAATTTACAAATAACAAAGTAGACAACTCAGAGATTTAGCTTATTTGAGGGTGTATATATACTGGGCAGACAGCCATTTCATGGACAATACCATGATTCATGATAATACAGAAAATCAATTCAGTAAGAGTAATTGATATCCCTGAGACATCCTTGTGTGCTGATATTAGATCAGCACAAAATGGATGCCATTGCTATGTACTGTTAGATGACAGATAGATTTGAAATGGATTTTGGTAGGTTTTTTAATAAATATTATTATTAATGTTTTCATAAAATTTACAGGAAACAATTATTCTGATACGCCTGCATGACCGAGAGCTTAAAATGCTATACCTATCAGTGAATGGCAGTAACCACCTCTCACCCCAATTTTTGGCCCCACTGGACTCTTTGAACTACAATCTGCACACTCAGAGGCACTTCAACAATGTATGTTCACCATATGCATGCAGGGGTGCCCCATCTCTTGAAAATACATGTCTTCCGTGGTACAGCCACTTTTCACCTTTGCTTTTCTGGCAGGTCTGGTATGAAATGTCAACAGGTCAAAATGTTGAGAGGTCTAAATGTGGACAGTTGAGTATTAGTGGGCCGTATGCAAACTACCAGACGTATAACATATACGTCCGGTGTTTAGCTTTTTTCATACTGTGCATGCGTAATATATGTTATAAATCCGGTAGTCTGCATACGGCCCTATATTAGTATTTACAACATCTGTAAACTTAATGTTATGCTGGAGGCTTGTAAAAATCTTCAGAAATGTAATAACATACATGTAATACAAATGTAATACTAACATAATACTCAACTGTCAACATTTTGACCTGTCAATAATTCGACGTTTCAACATTTTGACTGTCAACATAACAACCAGCAAGGGTCCTGGCTGTAAAAATTAGTTTCTTATTGTTGAAATAAAGGGCAATAAATTGCCATTTAATTTCCAAACAAATATGTGGTATATTACTACTAGACCTATAAGTCACTAATATTTTTACGTATAAGGAAAACATTTTGACCTCCACAATCTAACTGAATGATTCATCTGTTTGAATGTAGTTTCAATGAGTTAAAACTGATACACTTACATAGCATAAAAATAACTTTTGATGAACATACGTAAAACAGATATATTGTTGAGACATTACTGTGGTAATACTTTTCCAGAGAAAAAGTTCAGAAAAACTGTGGCACCTCTCTTAGGTAAACTAATTCTATGGAATGTACTTAATAAATTGCAAACTGTGTTTTATGGAGGCTTTCCTGGCAGTATTTAAAATGACAATTGTCTTACAAGAGCTCAGCAGTCTTTAAAATAAAACTGGCTAAAGAGGTGTTTACTACATATGTTCCTGTATGTACTATAATTTTAACATCACTATTTTACCCCAAGATTAGTCTATTCTAGTCTATTTATTAATTTGCAATGATCACTGATATTTTGCTTTTTTTTAATAAAGATTCAATATCATTAAAATTAAAGTATAACATTTTTTATGCTTAAAATACACTTTTCAAAACATCAGTTAATACATTTTATTGTAAGAATGGAGAGGAGATAATACAACAGTAGCACCTTTCATGTATTGGAATTGCAATAATGAAATGTAGACCTGGCAAAACACCCAGTCCATACATAAATAAAGTTATTAAATAGGCATTTATGTTCTTATTTCTAAATCAGAAAAGTCTCACGAATATAGGCCGTATCTGGAGCTAATAACTATAGGCCCGTTTCTCAGATGAGAAAGCTTTAAGAAGGTGCGGATCTGCATGTATCCTCATCTAACTTAAATCTCCCTCCCTCTTATTTTACAAACCTAGGGCATTTTCTGTGCGTATCTTCCTTCTTAAGAAGGAGCATATGCACGAAGGGTTCCCTTGCCACGCCCTGCCCTGTTCCTTACCATACCTCCCCCAACCACTCATCCCAAAGGCTGCCGTAGCACACCTCTTTCTTCCTAATCTTTAAAGACCTACGTAGTCAACCTACATACCTAAGTGGTATGTAGATAGTGAAAATTACCTACTACACATGCTTAGTAGGTTATTTCTTTAAAAAACCACACCTAAGAACCCGCAGCTTCTTAGGTGTTAATAAGGTCCTATGTAAGACTTACACACGCTAAGTCTCCTTTCATATATGAAATTCTGCATTGAATCTTATCTGTCTGGTGAAGAATTCCATTTTCAAATTCTGTCTCCACACGGGGACGGGTCCACTCATGCTTATGGGATACGCATGGAGGGATACGAACTGGCAATCGTACAGTAAGGGCATTCCAAAGTCCTCATGTGTGATCCACCATTCTGTACATGGGCCTTAAGATACAGTTTTGTATGCAGAGGGCCCTTACATGTGAGGCCCATACGTGTGGGTGCAGGAGGTGTTCTCTCATAGTCCAGGATTCGGTCCTCTGTTATTAACATTTTTTTGGTGTAACATTTATACAGTACCTTGGATTTGCAAATAAGTCCTTCAGGTCATAAGTCTAGAAATGTTAGTTTATTTCTTATGTCACTTATTTATATTGTATTTTTGTGTCCTTTTTATACAAATGTAATGTGTTAAATATTTCTTTTTTAGCACCTTTTACAATGGGCTGTGGATTAAATAAATTTGAGAGGTTTGATGAAAAAAGACCAGGAAACATATACTCAACATTGAAGAGACCGCATGTGGAAACTAAGATTGATGTATCATATGAATATCGATATGTTGATTTCACAACAATCCCCCAAGGTAAGATATTTCAGTATAAACAAGTATTTTATCCAATATCTATGAGAGATGGAAACTCGATATCCAATATTTGGAGACTAGCATATCTACATTAGTATTGGGAAAAATCTGTAGAGGCCTCTGGCCTCTTCCATGTGTTAGGGCATTTCTAGAAGATACATGATCCCAATGAAACTATTTAATCTTTAACAAATGAACTGTTATGTTTAAAACATTTTATATTTTCGGATAAAGGCTGGGGATTCCAAAGCATTGACAAGACTAATAGTTTCCCTAAAGCATTTGATCTTTCCACACCAAAATCCTTATTATTCCTCATTAATATTGTTGATTGGCCAAAAAAGATAGAAAGTTAAGAGCAACTATGAACTATGCTACTTATAAACAGTGTTTCTAAAATGTCTGTAACAATTTATTCACAATAAGTTTTGTATACTAATAACTCCAGTTTTAAAATACTGCCTCCAAGTCCTATTCTACTTTGTTTACCATAAAGTGTAATGCAAGACTTTTCAGAATCCAGTGAAATTACTATATGCAATCCACATAAATATGAGAGACCTGGAAGATCAGTAAATACGACTGAAAAAATTAGGTATAAGATTTCCTTATGTCGGTGAGAATATAGGACATTTGGCACAGGGCTGTAATTAGGGGTGTGCGATAGGGGCGGCTGCACAGGGCGCAAAGCTTAAGGGGGCACCATGAAGTTAATATTTATGGTTAAATTGGCTTGGGATTCAGGGTCAGGGGGCACCATTTATCCTATTAGCTCCTGGCGCTAAAATTTCTAGTTGGCATACTTCCAAACTGTGTCTATGTTGGCAGGTATTCCAGATTTGCAGTGGTTGGAAATGGGTGGCATTTTAAACAAATATGGCCATTTGTGGGTGGAACTGGGTGGAGTTTGGGTGCAACTGGGGCAGGACTCCTATTTTTGAGATTCTAATTGTTGTGAACTATGCATTTATTAATATTTTCCATGTAGTCACTTTATTCTGATTATGGGATCACTACTGTAAGGGGTCACCAAAGGGCAGAAGAGCATCTTGTTGTAATAATTGATGCAGAGGGTACACATAATGTCCAAGACGTTGTGTCTTACAATTAGGATATGCTAGTATAAGCCATTAGAAATGTTCTTAATAAAGTATAGGGTGAAGAAATTGAATATGATCTTGCCTATATGGCCACTGCATAGTTGGCGCTGCTGATTGCAAAATGCAACAAATTCAGTTTTATATTAGGAAATGTCCAACACAAGCACTTCCCTTGAAGCACAAGTTCCAGCTACAAAGAGACTCAACTCAACTTTAACTTAAAAACATAAGGTCCCAAATTCTTCATATTACATGGCCAAAAACATTATGTTGTTAGTAAATATTCTAGTGTACTTGTGAGAGGTGAAAGGTTTATATTTTCTTTAATACATTTCTTATGGTGGACAGAAAATGTACGTTGTTCCAGCTATGAGTTAAATTGTTTATGTCTGTGGTTTTATTACTCATTTCCTTCATATAGCCAAAAATGGGGTTAGTCACAATTCCTCAAACCACAACTTTATATGTTTTTAGCAGAGAGCTGGCAACCTTCGGACAATGAAAGAATTAAAAATAATTAAACGCTACACTGGCCAATGTAACTAGTAATTGATGCCGGGGCTGTTCTAGTGACCTTTATACAATAGAGAGCTCACTTTGGTGTCCCATAAGAAATACAGAGAGCATCTACTCAATGTAGATATAATCCTTTATACAATATAATGGGCATTTTAGTGATTTACATAAAATGCAAATAACATTGTAGTGGTCAAATTATAATACTCAATGACTATTAAGACTATTTTGGATACCCAAATAAAATGTAGACCTTGAGTGATAATCCAGATTTATTTTATACCCTATTTACAGCCCTTTCTTTCTATCTTTCAATACCAGCAATTTATGTAATCTGTGAGTGGGAACTCTAAAATGGTGAATGACTTTCCATTAATCAGATTGGCTGCTATCATACTCAGTATTATATGGCTGAACAGTTCATGCTTTTATGTTATGACTGGTAGACACATAGAAAATACCATCATAATTCATGAAATAGGACAAACTGTACGGCAGTTCATATTTTTATACACCAAGTTCATGACTCCAACATCCCATAAACAAGCAGACCACAATACACTTATGAAAAGCAGGTGTCTCCTACTCATTAAAGATATATCCTAGGTGAGCTGCCATTATAGAACAATGACAATGTGAATATGGAAAAAGAAATGTAAAAGTTCTATAAGGCTTCTAACACAACCATTCTGTTACTTTAATAAATGTTTATTTCGTAGGTTCCTACATGAAAAGTACATTAATTCTACAAAACTTAAGGACAACAGCCAAATAAAACTGATTTTTTTTTGCTATCCAGTGCTACTTAAACCAGTGTCTTAAATGTCTGTAACAATTCAAATGTTTTTTTATAGGTTTTTATGTGATTAATCACATATGTTGCATTTATATTTAGAGTTTCAGTTTCTTTGATTAATTTTATCCCATAATTTGGACTGTTACTGGCTCTTGGAGTCCCATTGTAAAGGCTACATCTTATATAACAGCTGGTATAAATGGTTTGTTCACAATATGTGCTATAAATAAGCAAGCATATGCTTATAGTGAGAACTGGAGCACAATACAGGAAAACACCTAGAAGTACATTTTTCAAAACTTCTGCAATGTTAATATGTTTATACAGTACTATGTTTAAACATAGAACAAAGTTATCCATTTCTTGGAGAGAAGGGATGGAGGGTGTTATTCTTTATACAGTAAGGGCTCAGACAGTTAAACCCGATCCAGACCCAAATGTGGATGTAAGTACGTGTAGTTAATGGCAAAACATCTGCAGAAGCCACAGGACATGCCTAAGTCCAGGAAACTGCTAATGGCTGACACTTCACCTATTTTGGATCATTACATTAGCATTTACTTTTTAGTCTGCAATACAAAGCTATTGGAATAATGTTTATGCATTGAATTTCTTTTAGAAAAAAAATAAGTATATTTTATTTTAAATCTCTTTTTTTCATGAATGTTTTTATCCATTTGTATAGTCACTGCAGTGTTTGCACATAGCCTAACATGTTCATGGCTTAGGTCACGTGTCCACATTCAGTCTTGGCTGCAGGAATGAAACTTGATGACATCAGGCGTCTGGGATTAGTAACATTGTGTTCTGCATATGACAACGTAACAGCTTTATTCTATTTCCAGCATCTTGTTTTTGTTGTGTAACAGTTTATATGACTCTTCATCTTTCTTATGTCACATGTCATTAATGGAATAAGTACAGTACATAGTTTGTCCATTGAGACTTATATAGTAATTCCAGCAGTTCTGTTTTTGTGCTGGAAATGCTTGGTGTGCAGAGAATGTTCATTGCATGGCCTTTATATTGGTTATACAGTGTACTTACAATACTAATAATGGGCCGAAACCAGACCTATGGGTGCCTGAGGTCATTACGGCCCCGTGCATTCCCCGCTCTCGATAGTAAATGTGGACACTTCCTACCTTAACGTTTACGATGACACCTGATCATGACGGGGCGGAGATACGACATTCGTAATGGGGGTGACAGCCCCTTTCTTGTAAGAGCTGGCATACGTAACGTATCTTACAGTGTGTGTTCAGTATTAGACTGATTTTCCCCACTTCTTTGCACTCATCATAATAGATCATATCGCTCAGTCACAGTAAATGATACAATTATCAGAGCTACACTTTTTTGGACCATTTTGTTGGTGTTCTGACCTAATAAACTCTGCCAAAGTGTGTATAATAATAAAATTGAATTTAAAAAGAGTTGGTGTAAGTTGTAAGAGTTCTTGGGATCCTTAAAATATAACAGAATCACATTTGCCCAGATCCAGACTTAAGAAGGAGCTTGAAATTAAGAGAGGAAAGTTACCCCTTTACTTTAAATACAGTATATTACATACATCCTCCCGCACATCTCTCCACACCTACAATGTTATTCTAATATATTATATATATACATTCACTCACAGTAATTCAAACTATAGTGCAATTGTCCCTCTATATTATACAGGATCATACCCACAGATTTCCATACCCACAAGATAATCCCACTAGATCCAGATTTAAAAGGGATTTGTGAGTGGACCTCTGATCCTAATGTGCATAAGTGTTAGGGGAGAACATGTCGCCAGGACCATACCTTAACATTTATGCACCGGCTCCAATTAAGAGCAAGCCTCTACAATCGCTGTGCAAAAATGAAATACCTCCCCCTTCCACTGATGCTTTTATATATAATATAGATGATTATGTAGCTCATATAATATGATATATATATATGTTTTTGGGCCAAACTATTCAACTAAACTAATTTGCTTTAGAGATGAGGTAGTGGAGGTCGGCCCAGGGCTGTCAATCTCTTCAGTACCAAGCCCCACAATTTCTGATGACACTCTGCTTAAGATGTGTAATATTTGCATCATACAACACATGAAAGGTGTGACTAGAGTGTTTAATTACCCCTAAGCTCAGCCCCTGCTTGAACTTACTATTCAGTAGTGATCATTCAAATTCAGTGACCCTTATCGCCATGGCTTCAACCAGACTATAACATTTGCTTTGTGCACACAAATTCTCATAGATATATACACAGTGATTTTAAGACAATAAAATACAACAAATAATATTTCCTATCTTACACTGTGGGAATTACAAGTAATCTGGTAAGCATCAGACCGTGATCTCTGGACAAAAATGTTACATATACTCACAGTCGTCAGGACCAGAGTGCACTTTAAATGGGGCAATTTTTGTAATGGCACAAAGGTATTTTCTAGAAATGACAGTCCTGTTGAGATTGTGTAAAATTTAATGAATAAGAGCAGAATTAGTATTTTGTGTGTGCTGCCAGCTCTCACGTGTAAATGCTTTTCTGTTCAGAAGAGCTGTCTGTAGAAAGGCAATGCTTTTAGTAGTTAAGGACAGCATGCGATTTGCTGAAATGTCATACATAAGAGACATGGCAAAATCCAAAGCATTTTATTTAGAGAAAGCCTCCCTGATAGGGGTATTTTGTGTTAGTCTGAATTTGCAATTCATGTAATCTGGTAGATGGACCCATAGTTTAGAGGTTTGCCAAGATGTTTTTCTTAATATTTTTGTAGTCAGCAATGCTTGGAGACAGATTTGCCATTTTTGTATTGCCCATGTTGGAGAATGTCAGTGTATGAAGTTCTGCTGCATGTGTTCTCCTCATGTGCATCTGCTTGTCATTTGGGAAGTGTCAGTAGAGTCAGACACTTATTGGGATGTATTACTGTAAGCATTTCATGTCAGAGGTTAAAACAAAATCACTTGCTAGGAATGTGTGTCTACATCCTTGGATAACTTACATTAAAAATAAATCATGGAAAAATGTAAATAAATAAAAGTATTTACGTGCTTCTGTTGAGTCAGACTCTCTATCCGAAGATGCCTTTAACTAATAAACAGAAGCATTTGTGTCTTTTTATAAAATAATCAGTGTTTTATACTTCAAAATCTCAAGTCTTTTATGTTGTTTTTAGTCATGTGAATAGACAGCTATTGAAGCTTTATATACTGAAATAATGTACCTGGGCAGCACACATTTATATTGCCCATTGAAGTGCACATGGCAGCATCTGTACTTTAAACGTTGAAGAACGTGGAAAATATATCTTTCCCCCCTCATTAAAAAGCAACGTTGCCATATGTATTTCAAATCATGTCATGCACGGCTTATTTCAATTCTGCTCTGAGACCAGAAGTAACGTGTGCTAAAAACAGAGCATCCTGCGAGCTAGAGCCTAGTGTAGGAAGGAAATGTTCTTTGAGACTTTGTGAAAGATTAGTGTGTTGTGACAATGTCAGATCAAAATTGGAAGGGAAATGGGACAGCAGCAGAAAACAGATCAGGCTGTTTATGCAGTGAACATTTTTTTTTTACAGCTTTACACTTCCTGTGTGACTGCCACAAGAATGGAAAGGAAAGTGGATATGACACGACTAAAACGGACATAAGTGCAATTTTCTAGTACACAAGCACATTTAATGCAAACATAGCAATTGTCGGCAATTATCACGGCGTTTAAGGTAACGCTGCTTGTTTTTGCACAAAGCAAGGTTTTCTGAGGTTGTGTGCTATTAGCAGACAGGTGCACTGTCTGCAGTAACCATGAACATGGTCCAATATGACTCAGCTCTTGTCTGGAGATGCTCTATCTCTGCTCTGTAATAAGAGCAGAGTTTCACTTTCACGTTGGTCTAGTATCTGTTTGACTGTGTACAGTGCAATTTAAAATACAAGAAAGAAAAAAGCATCAGCTAAACTGAATTATTTGGTCAAAATGAACAACAATTCTATTTCTAGGCAGGAGTGGCTGATGGCAATGTACTATTATGTGCTGTTAATGTGTATATGACCTTACCAAATACAGACTTGCATTGAGCAGAAAACAACCACTTTTTGTATGTTCGCATGCACAGACACCACACTTCCATTATGTATCTGGAGTCTGATGATCAAGACCTCTTTAATGTGGGAATGTTTTATCCCTTGTGTACTCTCCAGACTTCAATGCTGCCCCCATTGTATATGCTGTGGCAGGGTCCATTCATGCGAGGGGAGTGGCATCTCCTTACACTCATGGAAAGTTGGATACAGCTTCATATCCCCATGCATCTTGCAGCAAATGCAGAGGAATGGATCCAATGCAATGTATCATTGTGTAATAATATCTAATCTCTTTACAAAGAAAGAAAATACGCTAGACGAGATTTACATCCATGGTTATCTAATTTTCCTGTGCTGCGCTGCATGTTACACGCTGCTGGAGCGGCATATATGTTAAGCGCCGCCGCGCTGCACTTACCTTTTGTTCTGCCGGCTGGGGTTCCCGCTAGCATCCTGCGTTTGCAGACACAGCCAGGACTCCAGATATGTCTATAAGCCACAGGAACAAGCCAGGCATGTCCCTGTGGCTGAAATAACTTCCTGTTACAGGCATCCTGTGTAGCCCTGCAGTCAGGATGCCAAAACTACTGTTACTTGCAGGGATTCCCCTGCATAAGTTATCCATTTTCCCTGGCCACCAATTACTGTGATCCTCCCACTGCTACTCCCTGATTGGATCCTTACCCTTTAAATAGTTTTTTTTTTTCCAGCATTCAGTGGTGGTTATAGCTCTGCTCTGCTGTCCCAGTTCCTGCCAGTGTCTCTGTTTCCAGTTTCCAGTGCTGGATTCCTGAGTGCCCCTTTATCCTTGCCTTTCCATCTGTTTAGTGTTCCTTCCCTGCCTTCCCAGTGCGCCTCTCAGTGTGTTTCTGTGAGTGTTCGCCCTTGTCCGTTTTCACCGTCCGTCTAGGTGCTGTCTTCTATTTCCACGTGGGCTCGCTGCTATCTGGTTTCATTTTGTATCTGTGGTTAGCTTGGTGTGTTTCCTCCTAGTGCAGTGTAGGGACCTATACGCGCCCAGGAGTGGGTGAAGCCCACCCGTGAGGGTGGTAGTTGGTGTACAGGGACAGCCGCCGGATTTCAGGTTAGGTGCCTTGCTCTCCACTATCTGTCAGCCTGCAGTACTTCTGTATTGCCCACTTGCACGTTACCCTTCCGGTATAACATAACATTATAACCCCTTACCTCTGCCACGTGGCACCGGCCATCTTCTTTCTTTCCCCGCCGTCTCCAACATGCATAATGTTAAATGTTACTGGGGCGTGACGGTATGCAAATTAGCCATGAGACGGCACCTTTGGTCTGGTGGGTGCATTCTATTTTTCCTCCTGCAGTGTCTGGGCTGTTGCTAGGACAACTGCAATAGTGTCCTGGCTTAGGAGGAAGGATTCCAGTCAGAAGCTACCAGCCTCTATTTAAGTTCAGACCAGGCTTACATTCTCTGCCAGTTATAGCGCATGGTTAGTCCTGCCTGTGACCTGCTCTGCCTTGTGCCTTGTGCTCTTGTAATTCTGAGTAAGCCTTGATCCAGCCTTGTGTCCTGTCTTTCTCTTCCAATGTACCTCTCTGTCCTCACCTCCCTGTGTTAACTCCAGCCCTTATTCATCCTTGCCTTCTCCTGAGGGCCTGTTTGTGTGTCTTCCCCCTTGGTAAGTTTCCTTCTGCGTGAGAGAAAGTGTTGGTGGGAGTCTCTTACCTCTGTCCTTTGTTTTGCCCATGCATTCTGTCAGTCTCTTTTCCCAGTTCAGTAATAGCAGGTAATATACTTTTTTTGACCGTGTTTCTGTCTCTACAAATGGTCCATATGGATGGGCCTATGTGGTATGTGCTGCATGCCATAATATATTCCAGGTAGAAAATGAGTAAGCACTGGGCTAAAGATACAGATTGTGCTGCCTTGATTTATGGATGTTTTACCTCCTTTTTGCATCATCTGAGCAAAGTTTAAGCTCTTCACCATTAAAAGAAATGTACAGAAATTAGAGGTGCACAGAAGGTCAGTAATGTCATGGTGGGGAATGAGTGCAGAATATTTACACTTTGCTACTCTTTTACATCCCATCCCCCTTCACCGATTGGCAGTTTAATTTTCTCCTCTTTTTTGCCTTGAAACCTTTGTATATATAAATTGTTAAAATTCATTGGAATGTCTTCTATTGGAATTCAGTTATTACAAATCCCAATTAAATGCCAAATTACTGCTGTATTTTAAAATGACTACATTATCATAATCAGTGTTCTAAGGAATAAAAATAACAGTGCTAACATCTATTATTCTACTACATTTTCTCTGCAGTGTTTAAATGGAAAATGTGTATTTGGATACAAAATACTGTGCTAACAAACACACACATTTATGCCATTGGTTTATTATATGCTCTACTGTGGTGCTGTTTTATACTTGGCATTTACTATTCAGGTATTAGATAGTATAATGAATAATAATGGACAGGATCCCGAGCTATTTTCTGGGCATTCGAATCAGAATCTTGCCTCATTTTGTACTGTGCATGCACAAGTGCTACCCAATCAGAATGCTTCTCAACTCATCCAGACTTAAGAGGAAGGACACTATGTAATGTATTGCAAAAGCAAATAGGTATAACTTCTTATTACAGTGTACACTATAGGCATGCCCTCTATTAATACGGATACAGATTTGCCATGCATTGCCATCGGCCCTGTGTGTTAGAAGTACGTCTGTGCAAGAGGAGTGGTTAGCAGTGCAATCACACAAATAGAAGAACATCGCAGAGACCTTTAATTGCAGATCCCTGTGCAGATTAGCATATCTACCATGGGTTTAGAGGGTGTGGCTACTATGGAGCCCAGAGGAGAGGAGCTTAAGACAGTGCTCAGCACTCCATGTGTGAGTTTATAAATACACTGCCAGGAGCTGTTTTAATCTACCAGCTTCTGGCAGGTTGTCTGCACATGAGCAGAATGGTTGCCGCTGTCCCTATCCCTCCCATCCAGACTTGGGTCTTTCTCCTTGATATGGGGCCAGAGCCAGTCAATGTACACCCCTGCCTATGCATCTTTGATTTAGGGATCTGATTGCAATAGAATCGCATCTCAGGATTGAGTTTATTGTATTGGCTTTAGAAGTGCGGTTGGATTTTCCATACATGTGAGAGGAGACCACACCGCTTACACAAACGGACTTTCGAATATAAGGGCCCTCCCTTAAAATTTACACACTGGCGCAAGGGAAAATGTGGCAGGTGCTTAAATAAGGGTCATACATAAGGATCTTAACCAAGCCCAAACTATTAGTTTCAAATACAAGCCTCTCCCACCATGTGCACACGCTATACATTTGGTGGGTATTCCCGCCCCGTGGTTGGAAATGTTTCCAGCATGTAAACCTGGATCCTGAAGATCAAGGCGCGTAGCTGGGAGTGTGCGCCCCCTGCACTCCCTGCTGCTGGTAGGAAATCAGATTCCTACCTTAACTATTATGACTAGGTCTCGTAAGTACGTTACATACGTTAGTACTTACGCTAGGGGAGCATCTGCTACGCGCATGTGCAGATGTTCCCTGTTATCGGCCTTAGGTCTGCATCAGTAATTAGAAGACTGGTCATTGATAGAATTCTCACAAAAGCAATCATCAATAGGCAAATAGTGGTTTGATACTTGAGAAAATGACTTAGTCATTTCACCATTGCTGGGGTTGTAGTTCTCCGATGCCACCTCATTTCTAGTATGGGCACAAGAAACTTCAAGCCACCCCTTTTGCATGACTGAAGCCTGTTCCGTGCCTGAAGTCAAGAGGTTCTTTCCTTGAAGGGAAGAGGCTTGGCTGCTCTTACAACTGCCAACAGGAAGGGCCGTATCCTAAACTTTCATATGCAACCTATGTAAGTTGGCTGTGAATTGCTACTGCATGTGCGTAATACCAAGAATTTCACTTTGTAATGTAGTGATGCTGTGTTTCGTGCAGAATTCAGTCTTTTGCATGGGGGGCTGGACCACTCACCATGTGTACAAGCTACACATGGTGGGTGGCCATAGGTAGAGTAGTGTGCAGAATAAAGGTAGGTGCAGGACTCGTAAATTCCTTCCACATGTGGTGCTGGGGTCGAGTTCCCTGCTCTGTAACATGTTGAAGTGAGGATTGCATATATGGTACACATGTAGTTCAGGATCAGGTCTGATGTCATTTTCAGCACAGTTCCAAGATTTAAAGATTTGCCCTTGAATTGTCCCTATTTTGTCAGTATTGACCATCTGCACAGTACTGTTCCTGCTATTTTGTTTACTGGCTACAATTATTACTCCCTATATTTTTCTTTGTGCTTTATAACTTAATATTTAGTAGAACAGAAGCATTGAAAATGCAAATAAATTACATTATAAACCAGTTTAAAATGCATGTCTACTGAGACTGTATTATGTAATTTGTGATGCATCTGGTCAGCAGTGTCCTTGGAAATTTTCTAAAATGTTATTAGTCATGTCCTCTCTGACAGATTCAGTATATGGAATATAAACAATTACCAGGTTATATCAGTAGTTCCCTTTAATCAGAAGTGTTTTTCTGAATCATTACAAAGCAGTTTTTTTGTTTTTTATTATTGTTTTTGTTTATATATATATATATATATATATTTTTATAAAAAATATTATTGGGAAGAAAACACAAATGTTTCCATCCCCCTTAAAACTTAAAAATAATATCCTGGACCAACAGAACCCCTATTCTTCAATCCTTTAGGTCGGCTGGAGGTAAACTTAAATATCTGGGCATTAATGTCACCTCGAAAATACAGTCCCTATATAGAGCTAATTATACACCAATCTTACAATCCATATCTAACTATATACAGAGTTGCAATAATCTCCCCTTATCAATGATGGGTAGAGTTGCTTTAATAAAGGAGTGTCCTTTTCCCGAAGCTAACATATTATATTTAAATGCTCCCAATATCGTTATCTAAAACGGATATTAAAAACTGTATGGCCATGTTCACTAAATTTATTTGGCGTAATAAGAAAGCAAGAATTGCGACAAAGTGTCTCCAATTGAAAATAATTGAGGGAGGATTAAATTACCCTGACTTGGATGCCTTTATTCTGGGAGCTTTCTTTAGATACATATCCGACTGGACCCTTAATAAACAACGCTTTACAAACCAGTCCCTGGAAGCAGAAATAGTTAAGCCATATTCCTGGATGGCCTTACTTCACTTGCCAAAAAGTCAAATTCCACCTCATATAAGGGGCAATATCTTATTTAGAAACACATATGCCGCCTGGCGGTCAATACACAGAAAATGTGGGAGCCCCCCAGGCAATTCTATTTTTAACACTTTCTGGGGTAACCCTTCTTTCGAGCCTAGTCTGCATAATAAAGCCTTTGGGCCTGATCCAGACCTACGACCGCAATCGCCCGCGAGCGTAGCGTATGTTCGCCCGGGCGTATAAACTTTCACGCCCATAACACTCCCATTGATTGTACCTACTTACGACGGCTGAACCCTACCCTAAGTTTTTCCAGCGTACGTGCGAATTTTTGTACCGATACGCTGGTCGTACTGTGGGTAGTTAATCCAGCATGTAAGCCTCGCAGTGCCAGATACTGATTAGACTGCCTGTCGTACGGCAAGATTCGGCGGTATACTTTAACATTGTGAGGGACTTGCACGTGGCAGACCCTGCTGTATTGATAGCACACAGTAGCGCTGGGAGATAATAGCCTTAGCGCTGCCTTTATTAGCGCTGGGCAAGTGTATTGATAGCGCACATCAGCGCTGGGAGATGATAGCTGTAGCGCTGTTTATATTATCACACAATTGACACTATAATATTTACTCACTATTTAGTTATTTATGAACTAGTGCTCATTAACAGTGACAAATAACATTATTCTACTATATATTACAGCGCTATTTATACCAACTGCTCTACCACTACTGCACTTTATTTATAATAATTGATGCCATTTTTTGGGCTTTCACAATTACCTTGAATAATAGATAATTTGGCAAATGGTTCAGCACTATTATATTTTCCTTTGAAGGTCTAGCCAATACACTATCAACCACTATTCCTATGTGGAATCTATCTTTAGCCCACATTTGACAATTCTGAATTATTTATAGATATTTATATATTGTATCCATTTTGTATTGAATTATAGGGTTGATAGATTTGTGTTAATAGCTGGTATACCCATAATTACAAATTATGTCAATAGTAAGACTCAATAGATTTTTCTTTTAATACATTTTCGGTGTTATACTGTGGGATTTAATAAATTTTGGTTTTATAATATTTCGCATGCAGGTATCCAATTTTGCATCATTTTAATGCATATCAATAAAGACATTTTAATTTTAATTTAAGTATTAAGTGAGACCCGGAGTGCCCAATGAGAAATCTTCTTTACACCAAAATGTTCACATTTTGATGCAGAATTTATTATTATAATATTTATCTTTATTTCTCTGAGCACTGTCTTAAAATTCTAGATAGTGGTCCCTTGAGTTTCTTCACTTGTGCGGAGTCCTTTTTTCTTTTCTTGTTCACAATATAGTTGCTTTAATAAAGAGTGTCCTTTTCCCGAAGCTAACATATTCTATATAAATGCTCCCGGTATCGTTATCTAAAACGGATATTAAAAACTGTATGGCCATGTTCACTAAATTTATTTGGCGCAACAAGAAAGCAAGAATTGCGACAGAGCGTCTCCAATTGAAAAGAATTGAGAGAGGATTAAATTACCTTGATTTGGATGCCTTTATTCTGGGAGTTTTCTTTAGATACATATCTGACTGGACCCTTAATAAACAATGCTTTACAAACCCGTCCCTGGAAGCAGAAATAGCTAAGCCATATTCCTGGATGGCCTTACTTCACTTGCCAAAAAGTCAAATTCCACCTCATATAAGGGAGAATATCTTATTTAGGGACACATAATGCCGCCTGGCGGTCAATACACAGAAAATGTGGGAGCTACCCAGGCAATTCTATTTTAAACACATTCGGGGGTAACCCTTCTTTCGAGCCTAGTCTGCATAATAAAGCCTTTGACTCTTGGAAGGAGAAAGGTATTTGTTCAATTAGAAACATTTTCGACCCTGGGGGAACTCTTTACTCATTCCAACAATTAAGAGAAAAGCATGATATCCCACACTGGCAATTTTTCATGTATCTCCAAACTCGCCATTTTGCTCAGCAGACAATGACTGATGTTAGCAAACGCCCAAAAAAAGGTGTCTAAGCTTCTAGGGTATTGGGAAACACACCAATTCCATATTCATCACATTTATGACCTCACCCTACCGGAAGATACTCAAAAAGTATGGCAGGCCATATCCTTGGCATGGTCAAGGGATTTGGGAATACCAATAACGGTAGACAACCTTACTAAATATTATGACTCCACATTGAAGGCTTTACGAGCAGGTGTTTTACAGGAAATACAGGTTAAAATATTGAATAGGGTATATATCTCTCAGGTACAACGGAAATATATGTGCTCTGAAGAGACAGAAAAATGCCCTAAATGTGCTGCTTCAAATGCTGCTTTCATACATAATCTATGGGAATGATATAAGATCCGGAAATTTTGGGGAAAAATTATGATCTTTATCAATTCCATTTTAACAACACACTTACCCCCAGATCCCAAAGCACTCCTCTGGGCAAACTTTGAAGCCTGGAACTCAGTTCCTGAGGTCAAACCTGCAATCCCACTCCTTACCATAATAGTCACAGCTGCTAAAAGGGCTATTCTCCAGAAATGGATAGTTAAAACTCCCCCTTTCTTGAGCACTGTGAAAACTCTGGTTTTAGATAGTCTATATATGTAAAGGAGGGACACACTCCCGGATTTTCAGAGGGGTGTTCACGGATTTTATAAGAAATGGGGATTGTATATCGAGCATTTACCTGAGGCAACTCAAACTCATATACTAAAGCTTTTTGAGTCAACAAATTGGTATTTATATCGGACTCTAGACTCACTTGGTTAGAAGTGGTTGATGGCTGATAGTATGATAAGGGGATTCCCAAGGCTTTTGGTATACTCAGTAATGTTTGGGTTCTACTGTAAAGGGTACGTACTAGCTTGACAAGCAGTCACTGATGGATAAATTAATGACTTTATTGTTGTTCAATTAGTTTGTTTAATTAGTCTTATTATTCTTATCATTCGATGGGTAATGAACTTTCCTATTATTGTTTAAGATTACAATGGCAAATAATATATGCATAATAAGATTTACTCATTATTCAGAATTACCATACAACTGATCACATATGGCTAAAGGAAACTGTAATTAAATACCTCTGGATTCTACAGTGTAACAAGCCAGTCGGGCTAGGATATCTAGACTCATGTATGTTACCCTGTCATATTATATTTCTTGTCTTTGTATGGAGGTTTCATGACTAAAATCATCTGACATGTTTTATTTTCCTTAAGAGCTATATGTTCTTCAGTATGTCTACAATGTGATACTATTGAAAAACTAATAAAAAGTTTTACAAAAAAAAATAAAAAATATCCTGGACACTTGACCATATATTTATGACAGATAAGTGGCTGGTACTACCATTAGGTAAACTCGTGTTTACCTAGGGTTTGGGTCGCTGCTGGGAACGGATCTTTTTTGAAAGGGCCGTTCTCTCCCAGTGAGTTCCGAACTGGCTGGGAAATCGATTGCTTTTGCTTGGCAGAGGTAAAGCAATTGATACAGTGAAGACAGAAGACGCTGCGCCAAATAGTAAGTATAATTTTAACCCCAACCCATTTGTGGCGGCAACTTTCACCTTTTACCTAGTGCACTGAAATTGCAGGGGTCTCTTTATTGATTGCAGTCTGTCCTAAAAACTTTAAATTAAAAAAAAAAATTATTTCAATAACAATGTAATTTCGGTATTTCGGTAGTTACACACTACTTAGGATGATGCACCCCCCTGGCTTGCGTAGGGATGTCATGCCCTATCACATGGAGTTATATACAAGTTACGTACGCTCAGAGTCACGATAAGTAACATCTGCCGTGTGCATGCCAGTGCTTTCTCACAGCCAGACATATGCATGCTGCATGTTTAAATTGGGTGTCGTTATTAAGGGTCAGATCCAGACCTACAGACGCCCAAGGTCATTGCGGCCGACATCGTAGTGAGGAATGCACGACCTGTGCACTCCCCACTGTTGGTAGGAAATCTGGACACTTACGTGTCCAGACTCCTACCTTAACTTTTAAGATCACATATGCGGCCTTATGGCTTCCCCCACCCCTTCCCCTCATTAGCATGTCTATCTCTGCCTTCAATGGGGGGAAGCCCCCTTTTCATAAGAGTCGGCTGACCCTTATGGCGTCATAAGAAGGTTGAGCGCATACGCACAACCTTCTAGACGTGTACGTAATTCCACTGTCCTGTACTGCAGGATTGGGCCCTAAGTCTGGATCAGGCCCCAAATGTATTGGCGTAATATGTCTGCTAATTTAGTCTATAGAAATGTCCATACAGGTTTAATTAGTTCCACAAGCATCGGGAATACTGTAATTCTGCATCTTCCTTTTGGAAAAGCTCCAGCTTTTTCTTGGAATCAACAAAAACAATCTAACATAACAGAGGGCTCTCCATAGTGCAATAAATTCTTTCTAATAATAAAAATATTTTCTCTCAAAGATTAAAAACAGACATAAGACAATGTACCAACATATAAGGAAAATCTACAATGAGCACAATGTCAGTCATGAAAATGTTTTTCTTGATTAGTAAGTATTACACTTCAATATGATACCTAACGCTTAAAGTAACAGGACACAAAATATCCCAGACTAAAAATGTAGTAGCTGATATCAGGGGCGGTTACAGGCTCGGTCCCCATAGCAGGGCCCGATTCTGGATGGTCAGGACTGGGCGGACATGCCATCTGTGTGAAAGAAGCTGACAGAGGTCAGAACTCCATGTATCAGTGCTGAGCGCTACAGTGCTCAGTACTCATAAATTAAGTGGCAAGCGCTGTTTTAAGCTGTCAGCTTTGACAGCTTGCTTACAGTGCAGGGTGTTCTCTCTCCTCCGGGCCCCGTAGAAGTCACATCCCTTTAACCTGCTATAGTTACACGTCTGGCTGTTATCCTGCTACAGCAGTGTTCTCACACACAGGGGTGTATCTATGGGTCCAGCACCCCTGGTAAAGTAAGGGACTGGCACCCCCCCATTACCCATTCACTCCCAGTACTCACATCATGTGCCTCCAGCACCCCCCTAAGTACTCCCATCATCTGCCTTCAGCACCCCCCCCCCCCCCACACACTCATCATGTGCCTCCAGCCACTCCCAGTACTCACATCATGTGCCTCCAGCCTTCCCTAGTACTGCCATCATGTGCCACCAACCCCCCTCACCCCCCTTCCTTCAGGATTTCTTACCTTACAGGCTGTATCCACTGAGTGGGACTGCAGCTAGAATATGAAGTCCCGTGGTGGCCGAGACTTCATGGGGGGAGGGGGGGCTGGAGCCTGAAGCCTAGCAACCAGACTGCGGCTGGAGGCTAAAGTGGTCCACCTGAGCGGTCTCCTGTGTCACTGACAGGCAGGGGCGTATCTACCGCTTAGCCACGGGTGGCATTGCTGGGCGGCGCCCCCCTTTCGCTGGCGCCCCTGGCGGGTGCCATCCTGGCCGGGGGGTGGATACTCTGCTCACACATCATTATTAAAATGAAATTTAGCAACTTGTGTAGGACATATCCTTATATATATTTAGATACCACATGCTTTATAAATACATTCACGGACCTCACCTCACTTAGTCTTGTGCTCGGACATTCTAATTTATTGGGCCGTATGCAGAACCCTACTTTACTTCTGGCAACGTAGATTGCGTATACACGTTCTTAAAGACCACGTATACGCAATCTACGTTGCCAGAAGTAACTACGTTATAAAATTACTGCGAATGCGCAGTAGCATTTTTCTGAAAACTCTGCATACGGCCAATTATCTGGACTAAATGGATTTTCATGCAGCAAGTGGTGCAGCTAATTTTGATAATTCATATAAAACAGATATATATCCCAAATATACACTTCTGATATTGCCTAAAAGGAATAATATATTCTGCTTAGTCTCCAACCATCTGACAGGTAGAACCAAGCCAAAACAACATGCAATGCTAATCGACTCCAGATATTTGCAGAGAAATCACAGCTCTGTGATGGACAGGACGAAGCCAAGCTAGCAGTCTGGTGCAGAGATCTGGCAGACACAGCAGTGTAACTGACAAATCCATCGGAAGGAGATGTCGACAAAGACTACATAAGCTCAGCAGTTCTAGTGACAGGAGCTTCTGTCTGATGTACAGAACAAACAAGCACATACAGCTTATGACAGCATTATGGGAAAAACAATACATATATTGTTAGATTGAACTACAATGGTGCTGGTGAAGGGAAAACCCACCTGACAATACCACAAGCAGAATAATAGTTTGCTTTATAAATAGTCCCTCTAGGCCGGAAGGACGTACGCTTTGTTTTGCATTAAACACATCTGGAGCTGATTCACTGGATTGTTGTCAGTCCAGTAACGTGACTTGTGTTGTAATATACATAAGACTAAGAAATATTAACTGTGGTCCGGATTCACAGTTATGTAGTTTTCGTCTTACGTACGTTTTAAGAATTAAGTACTACGCATGCATAGAAGCTTATATACGCTATGTACTTACCATTTCTGTACGTAGATTGTGTAGGTGCAATCTTTAGACCGCGCTTACGCAATCTACATACAGAAATGGTGTGTACATAGCGTGAATAAGTTACTAAGCAAGCGTAGTAGCTCAATTCTTAAAACAACGTATGTAAGATGAAAACTACGTAACTGTGAATTTGGACCTCTAAGCGTAACCTAATTTAGTGAAATATTTTTTATTATAAAATCCTAATTTATATATTTGACACATAATTTCATGTAAACTTTACCACTTCATGGTACAGAGAAATACTCTATAGGGGGCCATTAAGGGCTGAATGCAATATTTGCATCCCTCCCCTATAACACAGAGCGGAAGCGTTTCTGCTCTGTGAAGCATTCCGCCCCGGTGTTGGAAATTTATCCAGGATGGAATTATAGCTCCTTGATTAATTAAGATCTAGTGAGTGTGTTATAGCTTGTAACAGTTGTGTATAATGTTGATGTTGATTGATATATGGTATTATGTATATTATATATATTGAAAGTTTTTACCACATTTAAATGTAATGTGCACAGGGGTTCCCACATGTTTGATGTTAGGGGTCATGTGTACAAAACATTTTCTGTATAATAATATAAGAAGTAAGTGCCGTATATGTTTAGGAATGTATCAAAATAAGGCCACATACGGGGGTGGAAGTAGACTGACTCCTTACCCATAGCAAGGAGGGGCTTACGCTGTGATTCCTCATCCTCTGTTTGGCGTGTGCACAGTGGAGTCAGCCCACATTCAGATTTTAAGTTTATCTTGCTTCTGTGATGGTCCCCTTCATGTGGTTTTATATAGCTGCAAACTTGTATTACCATATATAACTCATTATTACAAAGATTGATTATGAAAATTGTGACATGATTGTGTTACATGGCAACATGCTGCTAATATGTATGTAAATAATTTATAGCATACCGTCCAAACTCTAACTCTCCCTCTGTGGTGAATCTACTAATTCAAGCATGTAGTAAGTATAGTCATAACTGATAGCTATCAGAGAAGTTATTGAATATTTATAATACATCTTTTATGTACCTGAAATCTGTTTCTGTTAAAATCTCCACAAATAATGATATATCACCAGCAATATGTGGCAGTTGACACAACACTGCATCTTGTGCCGCTTTACAATGTCATTATATTGAATTCTTAAAGGAATTAACCAACCAGAGCTATGGACCTGTGTATTAATACTGCCTGAGTGAGACAGAAGCTGTGACATCATTTGGTCCAAGAACGAGCAGCTCTTATTCATTTCAAGCAAGAGTGTGTTTGTGTTTGTATGTGTGTACGAGTGTAGGGGCCTGGTCCAGACTTACGATGTTGTGCTGAGCGTACTAACGCTCAGTGTAACATCTACGCACTCCCCCGACACTCCCCCTGTCCCAATGTATTTATCATCGCTTACACCGGCTGAAGGATACCTTAACTTTAGCTGGAGTAAGCGAGGGTAAATACGCTGGGACAGCAGCGTAGTAACTAAATTCCCTACCTCCCTCCCTCATTAACTTACTTCCCCCCGCCTACCCACACTAACCTTAGCGTAGTAACGGCGAGGAACGCCCTCTCTGCCGTTACTACGCTGCTACTATGGACGCAGCATCTGCCTGGCGCATGTGCAGATCGGCTTTTCAGCCGATCTTACGCTTACGCCCGGCGTATTAACACCGGGCAGCGTTAGTCTGGATCAGGCCCTAGGTGTCAATAATTGATGTGATGATGTGGCAAGAGTATAGGTATTATTAGGCGAGCAATTTGTCACTATTAGCATTTTAATAGTTTTCCAATTCAATATCAACACTAAGTTATTAAAAGGAATCTAACTATTTAGAAAATAATACTTTTGAACTTTACACTCCTCTTAAAAATGATGATTTTTAAATTAAATAATATATGGCTATAAATTCCCAATAAGCAAATTATGTTCAATTTAGTACTGCATTTCTCAAAGATTACTCTTAATAATTTGTTATTTTTTTTTTAAACCTTTTTTTTCACTATAACCAAGCTTGTGTCATAAACATGTTTTGAATAGTCTATTTGGCTGAATGTTAAAATGATTTTGGGGCTGCATGGCCTCCCTTTATCAATACTAGGATAGTGTGGGCTGTTTCATCTGTTTTCTAGCTGTCCTCTACAGCAAATTCCATTTGAATCTGCAAAGGGCTGTTCTCCAAGATGTAGAGAGAGTCCAACAAAAATCAAAACAACTATTCATGTAAACACTTTGAGAGCATTTTTTCAGCACTTCAACATGTTTGTCTTTTTGTTTGTTTGTATTTTTTTTTTTTTGTGTAATGATCCACTGACAGGTTGACTTATTGATCAACTCTACCTTAGGAAGAATGTAGCCTGAAGGTGGTGTGTAGTAATAGTTTTCATATTACTATAAAATAAATGTCTGTAAATAACATTAGTTTTCTTGTCATTCATTATTATCAGTAGGTTTTTTGGGACCTACTGCAGAGCCCCAAGGGAAAGTACATGTGGGATATTGCGAAGCTGCCTCTTGTTGGATATTCCATGGTGCCTTAACAGCCAAAGAGTTAAACAGCCAAGCAATAAGTTTGCTAGTGCACTGAACTTGTTACTCTAATGAGAGAATAATCTTTAGCCGTTTCATGAGATTGATGAAAGCCCTGCGGTAAACGTTGCTTTGGATCCTTCAGTCATGCTGTCACACATTGAGCTCTCATCTCCACTCTTGAAATATATGCTTCATATTCATATCTGTCACATGAAAAATTTAGCATGTTTTGTAAGTGTAAGTTCTGAAGATATGTTTCTAAGAGCAGTGATGAAAGCTTCAGGGTTTTAAATAGAATTAGCAATGAAGCTGATGTGAAATTGGAGATGAGAGTTCATTAGAAGAGATATATTTACTCATTGGATGCTTGGTGGTTTAAGAAATATAAAATGTATCATTGTGTTTATATCATTATCATTGTGGTTATATGATTGTTACTAAAATATAAAATGGTCTCAATCCAATTATACTCTCCGCTCTAGAGTGTACCTATATCCAATTTTATAACCAAGGCATAGAAGAGTTTTCAGCAAACTAGTTGAGTGGACCTGATACCTGCTCTCAAGGGCTCCTTACTTTGTCACTGTTAGTTTATTACTATAGTATCATCACATATATTATGCTAACGCTTCTGCAGTTTACAGGGGTGTGAACAATTGTCTGAGAATGATCATATGAGAATAGGTACAGCCAGGAACTTCTGTTCAAAGTAACAGCTTATGTACACAATAGTTAAGGCGCATATGACACAGAGAGGAGGGGCACAGTTACACAGGTGATGTGTCCAAGTAATGCACTGGTTAATGGTGAAAGGGCACTGCTCAAGCTTACAGGTTAAATGAAACATGCTCTTTAATGTATAGTTGCATCAATTATATATCAATAATTCTTACACTGAGCATGGAAAAAGTCAGCATTGCTAGTGGAAATTAGTGCAGCACTCATTGCCTTGTAGTTACTGGATTTATCAAATACTGTCAAAGAAATACTTTGTAAAAGACAGAGATCGAGACTGAAAAAGATCTAGTAATGGCTCAGTGACGTTCTCATTATCATTGATTGTCTTATCTCCCACCCCTTTCTAACATGAACAGTCAATGGTTTCTTTTTTTTTCACATTCAGCTATTGCCAAATGAATACGCAAATAGCACAGCCATAAAGAACATATGTTGCTAAATTACACTCCTTTTTCAGTCATCATCAATTAACAGACCAAGGCGCTTAAAAAAAAGCTTCCAAATTAACATCTACTTGTGTTGTAGATAATAGATCATTCTCTTGTTGTGCTATTGTGAAGTAAAGTTTGGAACAGTATCAGAAGACATTATTTTTTCTCCTATACATCACTCTTTATCCGAGAAGATTAACTTCCATGGAGCATCTGTGTCTCTATGCTTTTGATAATATCTGCAGCTGGGATTACTGACTGGTGTATGCTATGAAAGCTGAAACATGAGCAGAAAAATCATCATTTATCTGTAGGTAAAGTATTACCATGGCCTTTCCTCAAAAGAGTCATAGAGACATTTCATGCTTAAATCTGTATTAATGCCATCAAAAAGAAATTGTATTTTAATGCACAATTACCAAGATAATACTATTAATTATATAGATGTGGCATAAAGCGTCTTCAACCAAAGCAGCAATGTGCTCTAGCAAGATAGTGAATAAATGATGAATATACAACAACCTAGCCATATCAGATCTTTTGGTTACAGACAGAGATAATAAACTACTGATCAGGTAAGGCTCATGCTTATGATGTCTACATGCTATGCAATATCCCCAGCAACTAACATAATACTCTAATCACCAAGTTATCACATAGCAGTTTCTGTTGAAAATATTGTACTACCAAGTAATATAGGATGACTTATTATGAGCTGAATTCTCAGATCCCATTCTTTTTTTTTTGTTGAAAGCCAGGAACGTGACTTTCAGTGCTCTGTGTAAAAAACTGAAGTGCAAAGTAGTGCAAAACACAAAACGTGCACAGGGCTCAGGCTTAATCCCTCTCCAAAAGGAGAAGAGCTTTGACTTTCCCTTCCACTCCGTAGCCAGTAAACACCACTGGAGTGGACAAGGTCGGTGGGACCCCTTTGCCGAAGCTTCCTCAAACTTGTCCCTGGGATCACCATAAGGGTCACCCAGGGCACAACAACTGTGCCTCTCCCTCTTGCTAGGCAATTGGAGAAGTCACAGTGTGCCAGGGGGGTGGAACCATAGGGCCACACAACCCCCCCTAGCCGAACCTTCAATCCATGAAAGTGACAAAAAGTGAAGGTGACAAACAAGGAGAAAATAAATAGTTCCGAGTGAGTCTGGCCAAATGAGAAATTAAATAGTTCCGAGTGAGTCCGGCCAAATGAGAAAATAAATAGTTCCAAGTGAGTCCAGCCAAATGGCCGGGCAGAGGAAAAAAAATTCTCCCGCCAAGCCAAAAGGCCAGAGCAAGGGAGGCGAGTACTTAAAAACCATGGGGCTTAGAAAACGTGCCTATGAAAGTGCCTTACTGTGCCACTCGGTGAGTGTGGTTCAGGCACCTCCGGTTCGACATTCCGGAGGCACGCTCTTCAAGAACAGATACTACACTTAGCCAAATGGCCGAGAAGCAACACAAGTCGATGACACCAGTGTTTTAGGATTTTTAAATAAACTAAGAAGTGGAATTTAGCTCCAGTCCTTCCCCTAGTGAATAAATGGCGAACACTTACAATTGATGGAGATAACATTAAGCAACTACCAAATGGCTTAGGGAAAGCAAATTATTTAGTGTTAGGGATTTGCAGTCTAAATGACATGAAACGCATTTATGTGGTGATAAGGGACGGCCTGAACCATTATTTTGGCTGTTAATAAAATAACATTTGGCACATGTTGGGAAAGGAGAAGTTGCCCATTAGCAAAACAAAACGGGATGTTTCACAGAAAATTGAGGTGAGGTCACAGCCATGTGAATGTCTAGTAGAGAGTGTAAAAATCCCACATAACTTTCCCAGTTGTTGAGAAGTACTGTGCTCATCAGTAGCTGGTGCACATAACACCCATTCACATTATGCCCATCCTGTTAAAATTGTGATGGATGGGAAACATGTTTTTATTAAAAATCAGCTACTTCTCCCTTTTAAACATTGTGATGAAATTATCATAGCATAGTAGAAATATATATCCAAAAGGAAAGGCACTCGCAGGCTTGTAAAGAAGTTTTAGATATATACACGCACACCATACGACCGCTATACGCTCATGTCGTCCAGCCGACCGGAAGCTGTCATACTGGGCATGCGCAGTGCGAATTTTCGTACGAAAATACGCAAAAAACAGTCGTACGCTCGCACGAAATCGGCCAATTTCGTAGCTCTGGATCAGGCCCTATGTGTGGATTTATGGTTTTAAACTTTTTTTTCATATTATATTAGAAGCTTAGTTAAGATGACTAAACAAGACCCCATTTTTGCCAAACGTATGCCGCTCGCTAAATTTAATACACTTTATTTTAATTTATTTTGTTAACTAAAACAACAACAGCCTGGCTGCTGGTGGGCTTCAGATAAAAAGGCTGCATTCCATGCATTGTTTTCTTTTATTGTATAACATTTTTGATATGTGATATGGTTTTCTTTTTTATTTTGTATTTATATTCTCTATGTCTTGCAGCAGGTTTTTACTGCTGTTTATAAAGAGGTTTCTGTTGGACAGGGTTTTCTTCAGAGGGCAATTATGTTGCAACCAAAATGCTACAAAAGATCACAATTCAACACAATTTTTAAATGAAATTATAACATTTAATTATATAATTTTATAGTGTATTTTAAAACATTTTCAGTTTTTGTTTTTGTCAGCTGCAATTAAAGAGTTTTCATGTAACTCATTCATAGTTATCAGTAGAACATTTCAGGCCTGTTCCAGGGACATATGTCCAATAGTTTAACGTATCTCACATTCACACTGCACATGCGTGTACAAATGCAGGGATTTAGGAAGGGTAATAAAGGGGAGGGAAAGGGTGAACTAATGTAGTCAATACACAGTAAGGGTGTGTCACCAAAAATGAGCCAAATCCAGATTCAGGCCTGTGTTCAGAGTACAGAACATATAACATATACGTCCGGAGTTTAGCGATTTTTACTACTGCGCATGCGTAGTAATTTTTTTACGTTATCTACTTATCTTTTTCTCATAGATTGCTATACGACCGGTACTCTGAATACGGGCCTCAGACATTAGCATGAGTACTAATGTCACATACATGCAGAGACTTCATTGCGTCTGTCATTTAAAGCGCCATCAGAAACAGCTGAAACATGCGTGTATTCAATACCAATGAGTCTGGTCCCGGTACCTTCTGCTGATGCAGGGAGATAAGTAATGGTCCTCTCACTGACAGCATTATTGAAAAATACAGTCATGCTGTCAGGAACAAGAGCTGATATCCGGTGATACTGATGTGCCCGCGTGAACAAGAGCATTTCTTTTCTGCAGGCACATCAGTATCCCCACCCTACGAACCGCTACAGTCATCATTCTGGAACATTGTGCTGACGCCTTCACCAGGAGCCTGTGCTTTATTATGTCATCTGAATGTGGTCATTTCCTGTATACACCATATGCAGGGGTGTAACTACAGGGGTTCAAGGGATGTGCAGCTGCTACGTGGCCAGTGGCAGCCACTCCCTCTGCACTTCCTCTGCACTTTGGTCCTGCCCATCCTGATTCAAACCTCTACTTGCTATGGGGACGAGTCTGTGACCTTCTTTATTATTTATTTATTAGCAGGTATATATTGCTATCAGACTACATAGCGTTTTACACAGAATATATTACATTTATCAGTCCCTGCTCCATTGGAGCTACATTTAAAGGTCCCTAAAACTTACATACATACACACACACACAAGCAAATTAGAGTTAATTTATATACCGGCCAATTAACCTACCAGCATGTTTTTGTAGTGTAGGAGGAGATCGGTGCACCCAGAGGAAACCCATGCAGACATAGAAAGAACATGCAAACTCCACAGAGATAAAGCCTAGTCCGGGAATCGAACTCATGACTTCAGCATTGTGAGACACAAGTGCTATTAACTGAGCCACCATGCTCCCGCATCCCGCTCCCGGTCATATGATATTCTATCTTCTAGTCTCATAAATATGTGTCTTGTTTAGGATATTACACTATACAGAATTGCTGCATTTGGCAATACTCAGTTAAAAGGCATTTTTAGAGCAGAATGCTGGGTAAAATTGCTCTCTCAGAGCTTTATAAATCCATGCCCTTTCAGACAGAAAGGATTTTTTAATCCCATCCTTTGCTCCTGTAACAATATAGGTATTCAGGATCTCTCTATAGGAGAGTTATTGAAATTCAATTGAAAGCGTATGGACGGATAGTTCAGTCAGTGACACAATGGTGACTGTCACGAAATTGACACATCTGAAGCTTAAAATCCATAACACGTGCAGAGCTAGAAATTACATATCACAGACTGTCAGACTTTTCCCCGATTTCTGAAGAGCCGTGACACGAGAAACAATTATTAATGGTGTTTCTTACTGATAAAACGGTTATTTCTAAAAGATTTTATAAAGAAAGCATTAGTATAGACAATAAGCATTATTTACAGATGGAAAACATTCTTTTCTCTATGGGCTGGTTCCAGACCTCTATAGGTGTTCCATATGTATGTTACAGTTAGGCTTACTTACAAAATATAAAATAGGTAAGGGCAGAAATTGCGCTATTTTACCCAGGCTGCTGACCTCCACATCCAGGGATTCACCAATAAATCCCAGGGAATAAAATGTTAAATAGGATTAGGGAGCTAGCGCCACTGGGACACTTATGCATTGTTGGCAGTATCACTAAAGGGAAGTATATTCAATGAGTCATTTAATAAAAAAAAGTCCAATAAAAGATCCTGGTGTTTAAAGTATATCCATGTTCTTGTACTCAGACAGACATGAAAATAAAATAGAAAAAAATAATTTATTAATACAATGAACATAAAATCAGCAGAATAATAGGTGGAAAGCCAATACCCCAGTCCACTGAGATCCCAGAGTAGAGAAAGCAGGTTCTGGTGATGATAACGGGTCCCGGGATAGACAGGCTGCTTTCTCGTCAGCTGGTGCTCTGGTCTGCAGGGGAAGATCCTCCTGTACTGTGCTGGGCGCTGGAACTGACACGTTTTGGGGCGTTGCCCTTTTTGACAGATCTTTGAAAAAGTGATACTGCCAACACTGCAGAAGTGTCCCAGTGGCGCTAGCTCCCTAATCCTATTTAATAAATTTTACTTACAAAATAGGTTTGCATAAGTAACCTAATGTTCAGGGGTCCAGTCGTGTGTCTACTGGTCATCCAGTGTATGTGTTTCCTCCAATCTGTGCTACTTTCTGTGATTTCCTGGAAAAAAGTCATCACTCCCTCAAAGTAGATGCATTGGGGCTTATTAGTAAGGAAACCTGATTTGACCAACTCATGACAAATGAGGTGGAAATTTGTACTGCTATCCTGGCTTGTATATATATAT
>WWET01000515.1:413316-428488 GCA_011038615.1 Limnodynastes dumerilii
ATATAGATATAATTGTGGGACAATTTTAGTAAATTAAGCTGCTCGTTTTTAATGTAATTGATGATCAGCAATTTTCGAATAGAAAGAATATGTATTCTTCAAAGGTTTGCTGCAGAACGGTGGGAGTATCCGGAACGAGTGCTGTCTTTCAGAAGTAGAGATAGCTGAAAGTACTTTTTCGGCTGTCTCTATTTTGAATAGGCAGCCTTTTTCAAATTTTTTTTCTCACAATGGGTGAGTATGCCAATTGGCATACTAACCCATTCATATTCGAAAGCGCCACCCACCAGACCTATCACACTCACCACAGACCCACTACAGACATCACCATAGAGGTGAGTAACCTCTCCAGGGACTTTTAGGGTTAGGCTCTGGGGAAGGAAGGGCTAGGGTCAGGCAGCAGGAAAGGGAGAGTTAGGGATAGGGTCATGGAAGGGGAGGGTGAGGGTAATCATTAGGGAAAGGATTGGGGATAGATTTTTTACTTACCTTTTAGAGCACCGTGTTCTGTGCTTCAGGAATCGATTGCTTTGCCTCTTCGAGTCCATTTCGCAATAGAGCCGTTCTCAGCGGCGACCCGCACCCAATGCAGAAAGAGAGATATATGATTTGTAAGCCTTATGTGTTTTTTTTTATAATTTTGTGTTTCAAACAATCTACTTAGATAAATTAGAGGCTGCAGTGCTAAATAGTCCAAACAATTAGTTTCTATAGAGCAATAATACAATGTCTGGGTGAGCAAATACAGGTGGCCGAGCAGATAACAAAAAAAACTGTGCTGAAAGTTATTGCTAGTTGCTAGCAAGTGGGAGCAGATTTTGTAGCACCTCAGACAATAGCTTTTGTTACATTCATCATTATTGTCTTTTGTGTTTGTATTCAGCTTGCATTGTCAGGCACAAGGCCTCTTACTCATCGCATAATTGTGCCCTTACAAGCCACTCAGCGGGAAAATATGTGACAGAAATTGAACATCCAGGGGTGCTAATAGATTTGTTCTATTAACATGTATCATTAAAAAACAAATCATTTTTCTTTATGTTCTACTAATTTGCAAATAACTAATTGACCTGCAAATTCATACCGATGGATTTAACATCTAATATTAAGCAACAGGTTATTGTTCATTTACTTAACAAAGTTTGCTCCAGCAGCTTCTTGGATTTATAATACTCCTCTGGAGCAAGGTGGTCTGCAGCAGCTTGTTGAATGCAACAGAAAAGTGTCTTAAATCCTGTAAAAGGTTCCGGTCTGGAGTCACAGTTACGTAGTTTTCGTCTTACGTACGATGTTTTAATAATTGAGCTACTGCGCATGCGTACTAGCTTATTTATGCTATCTACGTACAATTTCTGTACATAGATTGCATAAGGGCGAAAAGACTGCGCTTATGCAATCTACGTACAGAAATGGTATAAAGTAATGCGCAGTAGCTCAATTCTTAAAAACGACAAAATTACCTAACTGTGAATCTGGACCTCCATCTTCAGAAAGTTCAGAAAGTGTAGTTAGTGCTGCTAGAGAAGGAGGGCCTGATTCAGAGGCTGAAAATAAGAACTTAAAGTTACACCTGGGCAAAACCATGTTGATTTCAGGGGGAGTCAAGTTAATTTTATTCTATGTATGCAGGGAGAATGCTTTGCTTTTACTTATTGCACACAGATACCTGATCAGCTTCACTTTTAAACTGCTAATTAGACTTGAGCTGGGAAACATCACCTTTTAACTATAATACTGTTGCAACAAATGAAATTTGACTCCCCTGAAATCAACATGGTTTAGCCCAGGTGTAACTTTAAGTTCTTATTTTCAATCTCTGAATCAGGTCCGGAAAGAATAACGGACTCAGTTAGTTTAAAGGATTTGAATACAGAGGGATATGGTGAGATAAATGGTCTGAAGGAACTATTTTGCTTTAGCTTTAATGTAAACGGTAGGATGTTTGGCAAAGAGAGATGTAATATATGACATTCCTTCGTGGAAAGCCAACTAGGATTTTGCCACCCACCCAATCCATATGTTAAATTATTGTAATATGTTCTAAGCAATTTGTGTTCACAGAAGGTCACAATAGCATTCTAGCAGAGGCGTGCGGGCCTTAGTGATTGTTCAGATTGTAGCTAATCATTGCGCATTGCTTTTCTTGGACATTTATTTGCAATGAATGCTGTAACCTCTATGGTATGATTAGCACAATTACTAGAGATGAAGCACATCAGCCGCTGGACTATTTATAAACATAAGTATATGTTTTCTGAATAAGGTCAGCTGCCTTTTGTTAGCTGCAGTCTTTGACAGATTTATCTATCTCTGCCTACAAAGATTTATCTCTGTGTGCAGGGAAAAACAATGACTACCTTTATACATAGGTGAAGATTGCCCAAAGTAACCTGTAACAGCTCTCTAATGTCACAGAAGCACAGGGAAACAACCAGGATCCTGATGATAATTTGGACTGACCACCAGTCTAATCCGTGGTCTGGTATTCACTGGAGCTCCTGATGAGGGGGGACGGTCTTAGCGGCACACCACAGCAGGTCGCTATACAGGTATCAACCCTGGGGGACCGGAGGAAGCTGGTCAGAGGTGATGAAGAAGTATGAACAATAGACTGGAATACAGAGAGGCTGATGCTGAGGAATGTCAGACAGGGAACCTGGAGGTGAACACGAGCAATGGAGACTGGAAAAATGTATTGTGTCTTGGTATAGGAGGCAGGATCCAGGAACAATGGAGCACGAGGTATAGAGACTGCAACAGAAGTACCGTTGCTCAGTGAAGGAGACAGGGTCCAGGAACAAAGGACCATGAGGAAAACGCTGAAGTAGTACACACAGGGCAAACCTAGTGAGCCTGATACTCTGACACTGGAGAGCAGGGCTGATGGGATTAAGTGGACTGATCTTAATGTGTTCACTTGTGCAGGGTCTGAGCTGTGCTGAGATGTTGCTAGGCAGCAGCACACCTGCAAGGGTAATCACAGCACCAAAGCAGAGAGCAGGAAAGGCTGAAAAGACATGAACTGTGATATCTAAATCTGTTTGTCAATTTTTTGGTGAATATTTCTGTAAAATGGTTCTGTTTCTAGTAAAAAACATTTCTTCTATATATAAGGGTAAAAGTTAATTATATTGGTCATTTCTTGTCATTAGTCATATTAACCAAATGCCTGAATATTTAGATGATAAAAAGATAACGATCCTGTCCTATAACTATTAAAGTGGACAAAAAAGTAACTGTACACCTATATAATAAGTGGTATTTTTTATCATCTCTCTTGCAAACTGAGCTGCACTGTACTGTAGTTCTCAGGGCAACTTCATTTAATGAAGGGCTTGTGAGGTTCTAGTGTTCAACTGTGGCATCCTAACAGGTAATGTACAGGTCATGTGACAAACCTCCTTAACACTTCTGTATAGGGAAACGTGCAATGGGATTCACCGCCGAAAGATCATTTCCGTTTGTTTCGGAAAAACAGCAATTTTTTTTTTTTAAGAATTTAAGTATGCCGATAGAAATTTTTTTATAGATTTTACACAGCAACTTGTTTTAAATGCACGTATTTCCCTAATTCTTGCACATTCTTTTTGGCATTTTAAGTATTAAATGTTTTCGTTTTTTTTTTTAATATTTATATTTGAATTTCAAATCTGCAATAAATAATTTACTTGAAAACCAAGTAACTGCAAATATGCAGACACAGCAGATATACAACTATATGTAATGAGAAACAGAATAAGGTAAATAGAGTTTATCTATAACAGATGATTAGTCGTTCTATCTAGAAGTTTCCCTAGGTAAAATGACAGGCAAGGAAAGGAGACTCAAAAAAATGTAAAGGGGAGAAGCAAATGTGGATGATGGGGTTTCAATACATGTAAACAAAAGCAGGGTCAGCACTCGCCCCCAATAATTTATCCTTATAAAGGAATAGAAATGAAAATTTTCACCCTAAAACTTGGGAGGCAGCAGCTACACAGAGAGCATTATGGAAGCAAGGTAGATACTGTGGTGGTCTCTCATAATAGAACATAGTCTAGAAAGTTGTTAAAGGACAGACAACACTACCATGTTGCTGTCATTTCAACAACGGGGTATCTGTCATTCCTTTTTTATGCCTTGCATAGATTTATTGCTGTCTTAGTCATCTTGAGACCCAAGAGAAAAAGGTTTCCTCAGTTTTCTGAAAAGCTTTGCTTACCATGCCTGTGGGAGATCACCCCACTGTTTTGCCCCATTAAGCCATAAGTCATTACATAGAGCCAAAAACAAATTGCAGTGCAGAGCTAGCCAGTCTGTAGGTCTCTAACTTTATCTAAATAGGAAACATCAGTCACCATTTAACCTTTCACTAAAATTCTGTGTCTGGATAATGCATATTGTCAAGTTCTGGATTGTATTACAAAAGTATATATTTTATAAAATCTCTAAATAATTTACTTTTCAATGTCTTTTAACTTTTTAACTTTGATAATGTGAAATCTGTTTCTCAGCAGAATCTTAGTAGAAAAATCACATAAGTGTAATTGCAGTTAATCTTACTTATTACCTATTCTTAAATAAAGAAAACTGACTTAACCCCCAACTATCATACATTGCAAATTGGGACAAACGTCCAAGCAGCACAGTCTCCTCCCATGTATGTTCTTCTTTTGGCTAAGTCCTCCCCTTCTGTGCCTGTGAATCTAACCCTTCTCTTCCTCGCCCCTCCCCATTCAATATTGAACTTCTAAGGCAATGCTCCTCACCCTTTTCTCACCCCCGTCACACCTAAGCCCTTCTCAGATTTCCAAAAGCACACCAAAAGCAAAATATACAAAAAAAAAAGCAGGAATTACAATGTACATACACAGAAACTACATTTCATTGTTATTTTTTATTTGATACATTTAACATCGCAGCGGATAACTTTTTTCTTATAACTAATATTAATTATGTATTGCCTATGTTGTCCAGTAGCCCCATCATGTGTCTCCAGCCTCCCCAGTATCCCCCATCATGTGTCTCCAGCCTCTCTAGGAGTCCCCATTCATGTGTCTGCAGCCTCCCTAGTATTCCCCAGCAGGTGTCTCCAGCCTCCCTACAACTTTCCTTTTCAGTGTTCCTACTTCCTCCTGGTGCTGTTCTATGCAGTGCTGTGTGAGGCATTGACGTGATCTGAGGTTGTGTCAGCGTAACACTGCAGGAAGTCCTGGCTGACACTAACATTCTGTGTCAGTGTCAAGGCTGCACTGGGCGGAAGCTTGGCCCAGAAGGGGGCGGGATTAGGCAGGGTGTGAGCAGAGTGTGGAACAAATGGTGAAATTTCCTTAAGGCAAGGTCTTCCAGTGCTTTTTTTCCTGTTGGAGGCATTGTACCGCGGCACACTGGTTGAGGAGCACTGTCCTAAGGTATAGAACGAATATCCCAGATGTAGTTATAAACTACCAAAACTGCAGACACAAGAGCAAGAAAAATGAAAATGTATTTCAATATGATTTTTATAAGCTCACTAACATTAGACTACTGTGCCTCACAACCTATGGACAAGATCCAGACTTAGAAGCAGATTCCGCAAAGGAGTCTAACGTATTGGAAGCACAGCACTAAGAAAAGCAGTGGACTCCTACGTGCGGAGGAGATTTAAGATTGCCGAAGGCACCCATAAGTATTCTGCTTGTAAGACTGTTTGGGCAGAATACTAAATTGTACATGAAGGCTTAGGCAAGCCCTTAGTGTATGACTAAAATATCAATGCTCACCCACCATGTATATCCACCCACACAGAACGTAGGTGCCCTATCCTGCCTTCCATGCAGAATTTCTTGTACGCTGATAAGGGATTTGGGAATGTGATGTACGTAAATCCCCTAATGTTATGAAGTCTGGGTCTGGCCCAATGTTATGTTAACATATCATGATGTATTTGCTTTACTAAAGATTCCTCCATCAATATTGTTACACTTTTATTTATTTATTTTAACGACGTTAAACGACGTTGTTCAGGTTCCCTTTATTATTACCAGTCAATTTTTGACAAAGATACAGTCTTTTGCATTATTAATCAGTTATTCCCCACTCTGGATAGCATTACCATCACACATAGCTTTGGACCTTATTTAAGTACTGCAGCAATACTTCTACAGTTACTACCTTAACATTTTCTTTTTTATTTCTGCATAAAATATTAAATCACATATGGCCGTATTCATGAAGGAACGCAATTATACGCACGGCCGGTGCAGGCCAAACCCCCTCACACCCATGACACTCCCCTCTCTCGGCCGTGCTGTCGGTGATTTCCGCCTCCATAGACCACTTGTAACTTTCCGTGCAGTTGCGTGCGTATGTGTCTGCCATATGCGCGATGCATGTTAGGCGCGCCCACATACATGTGTGTATTTTTGCGTCGCATATCCGGACGTATATACCCAAGTGCGATTCACAAGTCCGTCCGTGAGGCACTTACGCGTGTATAGTCTACGTATGCTACATAAAAAAAGTTACTACACATGCACAGTTGAAATGTACCTAAAAATACGCACGGAACTCTGAATATGGCCCATAGTTACAAACACAATGGAAGGATTTGGGAACAAAAACTACAAATATCATAAATAAAAAAAATAAAATAAAATAAATAAAAATAAATGTTTGCCAAGACTGTACACAAATAATATTTCATTACTTAAAATAAAAATCAACAGTGTCAGTTGTCAGATGACTACTGCCAGCACAACGACAATTAAAAACTGTTATTTAAAAGCCAAATATTTCCCCGTGTACCTCATTTTGAAGTAATTAGATTAGCATTACCAAAGCAGCAGGCATGTTTGGTGATAGATTTGCTAGTGAAGGTAGGATGTGCTTATATTTGCGTATAACTCGTTATGTGCTTATAGAAGTAAATAGAGCGGAACTGCAAAGAACACCTGTCAGTTTCATGGATTCCTGTGGCAAATGCTTTTCAAGTTCATCACCCAGTTCTTAGACACAAGCAAAGCAAATCAATATTTTTCTATGTGTAAAATGTTTAAGCACGCCAAGGGATAATGATGTAGAGTACAGATACCAGTGGCTTAAGTTCACTGGGAAATCTCTAGGAGAAAACATTACAACTGATGGGTGCGTTTGTCAAGTGCATTAGCGTGAAGATAAAACAGTCTTTTTAAAGAAAATTCCTTTGCAGTTCCCCAGTCTCATTTCTCTTTTTCTTTTAGTTACCACGCTCAGCATTAACATATGCTCCCTCTTGATTTATTGATACAGCCAAAGATGTTCCACTAGGGACAAATGATAGCTAAAAGAATTTGCTGCTGGCTAAATAATATGTAACACTTGCTATGTGGATGCAAAACTCACTATAAAGAAAAGACCATAGCCCCCACCTATCACCAGCAGGGTTAATTCCGACGCACATTAGCCAGAAGGAATTGATTAATGACAAAAAATAAACTTCTCTAAGAGAAGCCATTAAAGTTCACAACACTGTTTATAAAGTAATGCATAATAAAAAAGGAGTCTTGAGTGTAAACAAGTGAATAACAGAATGAAAGTGTATTTACAGTGTTAAAAGGGGCATGCAATGGTTTTAATGTAAGTCTTTTTTAATATACAATTATAAATGGATTGTTATTGTGATTCCCCATTTGAAAAACTGTTAGCCCTTTACCTAAGAGATGTCCTGTGAATTGCAGTCTGATACTTGCTGGCACAGACCAAAATGGTTTATTTTATTTTGGTGAACACAAATCCTGTAACATAAAACATAAAATAGCGGTGTATAAATCATTACCCATTCCTTTTGATTCTTGCTAGGTAATGTAGAACTTTGAGTTAAAATGTTTATTTTTAACTTAGTTCCGTACATCGGGAGGAAGGGGGGAGGCAGCAAATGTTTCCCGCATACCAGACAGGTGGGGATAGGCATGCTAATTAAGGTCCTGATTCAGACTTAAGAAGGAGTTTGAAATTAAGAGAAGAAAGTTACACCTGGGAAAAACATGCTGATTTCAGGGGGAGTCAAGTTAATTGTATTCTTTGCATGCAGGGATATATCTTTGAATTGTTTACTGCACAGAGATACTGACCAGCTTTACTATTACACTGTTATTTAGACTTCTGATAGGAGATATCACCTCTCAACTCTAATACTGTTTGCAACAGATGAAATATGACTCCCCTGCAATCAACATGGTTTAGCCCAGGATTAACTTTCATCTCCTAATTTCTGAATCAGGCCCAAAGTGCCTGGGGCGGAGATCACCAGTTACACATGGGCGGATGTAGATCTTCGCAAGAAAGTTAAGGTAGGGGTCTGGACACGTATGTATCCCGAACTCCACACGAGAGAGGGGAGTGACAGAGAAGAGCACTCTCCTCTTCCGTGCAGACTAACAAATCTCTGTGTGCACGGCAAACACGCAGAAATCTGGATCAGGCCCATAGTGACTGACATGCAAAGCTTGTGGGGATTTAAGTGAGAAAACACTTTACAACTTAGACCTGATTGTCATTTAATTGATTGCAGCATTTGCCACAAGTGACCTCTACAGAGATTATTACCCTACGCTACGTATTCTCTGTGAAGAAATATAGATTAACCTTTTATACCAAGTGCAAAGGGACATTTATACAATGAAGGATTTAACTCTAGTTCAATCAGCCAATCATAAATAGTCCTTAAAAGAAAGCAAGAAAAAAACTTGATATCAGTTACAATGCATTTTGTGTTACATTGAAACGCACAATTTTATCATGACGTAATTCACCTAGATATGTGAAACACAGAGATTACTAGACACCGAGTCACATTAAAGATGGGATGAAAAAACAGGAACACAACAAATGTATCCATCACCTCTGTAACTTGCAGAAATTCTTATTGTATGTTTTTGAATTCTCTGATAGATAGTGACATCTGCTACATATTTCACATTACCAAATGACATACATTAATGCCGCTGTACTGAACCTGCCCGCAGCGGTAATGCACCTCACAATGCAGGGCTTTATAGTACTTGCCTTTTTATAAGAGCTTTGACAGGTAATTAAACAGATTTTTCCTGAATTTTAATAAAATGACTAGTATATTGCCTAAAGTTAGAATAAGCAAAAAAAAAAATAAAAGGTAATCACGCAGTATTCTCCATACTTACATTTCAAACCCTTGTGGCAAGGTATCAACTGATGAATTATTAAATACAGGCATTCTTTGGATCATCAACGTGAACAGAAAAAAATAGACATTTGGCAGTTGTGACTTCTGTATCTGAATCTTCAATGGCAGCATGAAAAACAGTCACAGATGTTGTCATTAACTCTGCAAAATCAAGGAAATATTTTTATTTGTAGTTAACATTAGTTATTCTGGCCTTTTTCTGGGGAAAGTAATGTTACCTCTGATTCTCTCTGCTGATACGAAATAACTGATGACAAAGGAATTTGCTTTGTATTACAGGTCAGACTCGAGGTTTTATTTTTCTCTTTACGCTTTTATTCCTGTTTTGGGACTCGGAAATTTTGAATGACCAGACTAAATTAATAGCCTGTTGTTTGTACCCAAACTGCGCCTACAAAGCTGACGGCAAGACTAAGATAATATAATAATATTCATGGTAATGTGTCTTGATTCATTTGTGTATGTATGAGATCAACACACTCGGGAGCCAAAAAAAAAAGCATGTACCTGTCATTCCCCCAACCTCAGTACATTTAAAAGACTAAAAGCTCTTAATTTTAGCAGTAGAGTAGAAACTAAATTGCTGTTTGGAATAGACCATTGAAGAAGAGGAGCTTTCACACAGATGGGCGGTACTTTACAAACCGGTGGGAGTCGCCACTGCGAAATGGTTCTTTTAGAAATAGAGGCAGCCGAAAGCTAATTTTCATCTTTCTCTATTTCAAGAAGACCACATTTTTTTTATTTTTATAAGAATGGATAAATATGTAGATCGGCATACATACCCATTCATTTTTTCGGAAATGCCGCTGCAGACCTGTGGTACCCACCACAGACCTACTGCACCAACTGTAGAGGTGAGTAACACTCTCTGGGGAGTTTTTGGGTTAGGCTGCAGAGAAGGGAGGGTTAGGTTACAGTAATGAAAGGGAAGGTTTAGGGTTAGTGCAATGCAAGGGTAGGGTTAGGGTAATGGAAGGAGAGTCTTACGGTCAGGCTGTGGGTAGAGGAGTCTTAGGGTTAGGCTGGGGGGATGGTAGTTGTAGAGTAAGACTGCAGGGAAGAGAGTCTTAGGGTCAGGCTGCAGGGAGGGGAGTCAGGGTTAGGCTACGGGGAAATGAGTCATAGGGTCAGGCTGTGGGGAAGGGAGTCTTAGGGATAGGCTGCAGGGAAGGGAGGCTTAGGGTTAGGGTAATTGAAGGGGTGGGTTAGGGTAAGGATTAGGGTAAGGGTTAAATTTATACTTACCATTCGCAGAACTGTTTTCTGTCTCTACAAGGTAAAAGCAATTGATCTCCCAGCTAGTTTGGGACATTAGCAGCAGTGATTCACACTCTTTGCAAACATGGGTATCTGAGCACAATCGAGAAATCAGGATATTGCTCTAATCTTGATGTCGCATTTTTTGGTACATAGATTGCCTCCACCTTTACGCACAGAGTATTTTAGTTAGATGATTGTTGGTGATTATGTAGAAGTGGGAGGGGGTGGGATTTAGATAAGATGGGAGTCCGTGTGGAGTTTCCTTCTTAACTTCCCATGTACTTATTTATCTATATTTATCTCCAATAGTCCTTACAGCATTTGAGTATATCTGACTTAATCTCTTTCTTCTTATAGGGCAATAATAATATTGTTTAGTACTATTTTGGTTTAAGAATGTGGCCAGTTTATATAGAATTTTGGAACTGTTTACAAGTTTTAGGTTTCAGAGATAGTGTCTTAGATCAGGGCTGTTCACAGCATTTCTTTCTTACATTTCCAGTACTAATACAGATTGAAAATACAGTTTATTGCCAACAAAATTGTTGCTGAATTGTTAACATGAGGATTATATTCAAGAAAAGCACGAGCTTAAAGGATATGAGGCATATAAGCAGGTTTATTTTCCCTTACATGGTCAATAATGCAAATGTCTGTTCACATGTAATACTAGCTCCATGCTACATTTATTCCAGACGTGAATGGAAATTTTAAGTGCATCCATTTAAAGTGCAGACAATAAAGACATTACAGAGGCACTTCAGATCTTCAAGCCTTAGTGATGTCTCTGGTTCATACTAAATTCATAGTCTCCACACTTAGGAATTTTTTGGCTCGCTGATGTTATTTCTTATCAGTTGGTTTAAAGGGAGGATTACTTTAAGGTACTGGTTATGGCCTTGAAATGGTTCTTGTTTAATCAGTGGGTGCCATTATATTTCATTATGTTGGACAAAATCTAGAGATTTGGGGGTAGATCTAGACCTAAGTTCAAACCTAGACCTAAGATCGAACTTTACGTTCGATCGGGTAATGTATTTACGCTATCATAAGTACAATGCGCTCCCCCAGGCAATGCCCTCGCTCGTACATAGTTTACTCTTTTTTCATTTACCAAACCCTACCTTAACTTTTCCAAGCTTAATTACGGACGTACGTAATGGATTGACGTACGTAATGGCCTAACCTGGCCCATACTGTACAATTTAAATGCCTCCCTCCGCCCCCCCAAAGTGTATTTCGGGGTGTCGTATGGTTAACCAACCCCTTTGTTTGTATTTACACTGAAGTTACGTACGAGCCGAGTTATGTTGATTAACATCTGCCACGTGCATGAGCAGTAAATACATAAAGGCGATTAGATGACAGCGGCTGGCGGAAATACGCACTCATGTGTAGCTCAGGATCTGGCCCTTGATCCTTAAATGATCAAGGCCCGCATTCACACTACCGGACGTATTGCATATATGTCCATATTTTACCGATATTTGCTTCTGCGCAAGCGTAGTAACTTTTTTACGTAATCTATGTATAGTTTTGTTACGCAGATTGCGTATATGCGGTCTTTAAGACCGCATATACCAAATCTATGTAAGGAAACGATAAGTAGATTAGGTTAAAAAGTTACTACGCATGTGCAGAAGCAAATATCGGTAAAATATGGACGTATATGCAATATGTCCGGTAGTGTGAATCCGGGACCCAATCTCTGAGTATCAGGTGCGTGTGGATTTGAATTTGCAGGTCCCACAAATGCAGGCAACATAAAATGGCAACAGTTTGGAAGGTTGTGACACTACCAAGTGTATTTTCATGACTGTAATGTATATTGTAATACCAAGTCACACCAACTCACAATTGCAATCCCCCCCCTTCCTTCCCTGATGAAAGATAAAAAATAACGTTTCTCATATATGCAGATTCTTTGTTAACACAAACGTGACATTACTTGCGGTCATTTGCAAGTTTATAAATCCTTCACCTGATTCAGGATGGAATGTAACATTTCCACATTTAGGAAATCAACATGCAAATAATAATAACCTGCCATAGAATGTAAACACACTCTATGGCAGGTTGTGTATGGACACATAAAACAATGCAAATATGTGCTACAGAACCATTCTCTGCCCCAGCAATCCAACTGCAAGGGAAGGGTACATCACTTTTATGTATAATGGAAATAGTGGTAATGCTTCGTGGAAGTGCTTATTTAACATTACAAATATACTAACAATCTAGTCATAAATGAATGAATGAATGAATGAATGAAAACAAGTATCAAATGAAAAAAAAAATGAGTTCATTTTATCTTAAACCAACACACAGCACAATGCAGCATTTTCACGCCTTTATTAAGACAATGGCAAAGTTAAATGCTGTTGCAATGGTCTGATATAGGCCATGAAGTGCTTGGATTGGGATCACTTGTGGGGATACCCTCTTACTGTACATTGACTACATTCCTCCACCCTTTCCCTCCCTAAACACGCGCCTCTGAACGCAAGCCACCGCAGCTTGAGGTACGCCCACATCTGAATTGCTGTGACTATGCGCTCTTCAGTTCTAAGCAAGAGCAGTGAAAAATCACAAAGACAAACAGCAGCTGGCCTATGCTCACCTCTGGAACGGGTCCTCTGTGTACCCATTCAGACCTCCAGACCAGGCCTAGCCAAACTGCAGCTCTCCAGGTGTGAACAAACTACGAGTCCCAGCATGTTTTAAATGCACAGGCTGATACCTGACAAAGCATGCTGGGATTCGTAGTTTCTCCACACTCGGAGAGTCACAGGTTGGCCAGGCTTGCTCCAGACCCATCCAGACCACCATACAGTTCTTCAAGGAATTTCCCAGCGCTTGACATGGAAGATTTAAGGCAGCCCATGCATGTCAGACAGGGCCACCATCAGGGGGGAACAGCTGGGACTACTTTCCTGGGCCCGTAGCTGATGGGGGACCGCCATCATTACAGGGACAATGTGCAGGGAAGAATTTCTCTGTGCATCGGCCAGATGATAATGCAGGTCTGTGGGGCTCTGCCTAAGTGAAGTCACTGATGACATCACATAGGGTGTGGGGTCCACTGGTACGTCATGGGCCCCACAAATTCTGAAGGTGGTCTTGGTTTTTGCCGGGGCTTCAGTGTGAACATGGTATAAGAGTACGCACATTTGTTCTGGGTATGCACAATGCAAAGATATCCAGAAATAGGATATTCCTTCAGCTGTACTTTGGACCAAGCGCTTTGTTTATTACAGCATGTGTTTAGTTAACCCGTGATCAGTTTAAAAAATAGTCACATTATGGGATAAGACACCTGCCAGGTAAGTTTCATTGGCTGTCTATGATTGTGGCAACCAATCATCAGAGAAATCTACCTTCTAAGAAATAAACCTTCATCTAAACCTTCATAAAATTCCTTATGTACTAGAGAGAACAAGAAAAAGTATTCAGGTGTTTCTTGTAAATAGGATTTTCTATGCAATTGTGCTACCTTTCGAGAAATCTGGAGAGTCTTAAGCAGTGTACTACACACTGGGGCCAGGTTTACTAAACTGTGAGTTTGGAAAAGTGGAGATGTTGCCCATAGCAACCAATCAGATTTTAGCTGACATTCTCTAGTATGTAAAAAGAAAGTAAGGTATACTTCAAAGCTATTAGAGCAGCATAGTGCTGTACATAGATATAAAGCAGCAGCAGCTTTGAAGAAAAGGGAGCCTTTCAGATAGCTGATTGGCTCCCTTAAAATTTTGGGTGCTTGCTGCCGATATAAATCAGACATGTTAAAAGACCAAATAATCGTACCAGAGTGTTTCTGGTAAGTTTATTTGGCGTTTGAAAAATTAATCCTGACCACTAACTACAGCTATTATTTGCCTGATCACCCAATTTTTGGGTCGATTACAGCTCTAGTGTATGGCCAGCTTTACCCTTTAATGTTGAGGATTAAAAAAATGTACTGTACTCCAAACACCTATTACAATGTGAAGTAGGATTGATTATTAAGCCATGAATAAATTATCTCCACTCACTTACTTGGAGAATCACCTCCATCATAAGCAAAGTAGACGAAATCACTTGTAAACATTCCATTTACTGTATTCTATGGACATCATTCAGCTGTATGATATTAAGGCTTTCATGTACATTAATAGAGGCTTTTCGTTCTGTCCAGGGTGACTGCAGAGTCACATCATTGTTCCAGTGCACAAAGAAAATGTCACCTTTCTTATTTTAACGTCCTACATGTTAAAGCTCTAAATTCTAAACAGCATAAGACCAAATCATAAACCCTTTATGTACACAAAAATAGCTAATGTCACACCTCTCTATCCAGAAGGCTGGAACAGTGTAGAAAAGTTAGTCCCAGAGCCCTCATTAGCTCAGCTGGTGTCCTTTTCTACACTGTGTCAGAGAGTTCTATTACTAATCCCTAAGCTTTTAGTATTATGAGGCTGCTAATGTGAACATAACTTTTTGTCCATTTTGTCTCCTACCCAGAAATTGCTAATATATTGAACTGAGAGCGGTTAATAAATACAAATAATAATTTATTAACACTTATACAATTTATAGCATCTATATTGTGGTGCTCTTAAAAGATCTTAGTAACTTAGCTGAGGTAATTAGAGTGGCAACTAAAACATCATTTTGTTAGGCTGTCCAGCAACACGTTATCTTTGAAAAAGAAGATTTCACACTAGTCATACAATGGGGACATGATAGTGGTTCAGAAGTGTATTTTAAACA
>WWET01000515.1:434020-457710 GCA_011038615.1 Limnodynastes dumerilii
AATTGCTTACTGCACACAGATACTGACCAGCCTTACTGTTACACTGTTATTTAGACTTGGGATAGAAAACATCACCTTTCAACTCTAATACTGTTTGTAACAGATGAAATATGACTCCCCTGCAATCAACAAGGTTTATCCTAGGAGTAACTTTCCTCTCTTAATTTCAAGCACTTAAGTCTGGATCCAGCCCCTTATGTGTAAAATGTGCGCTGTTCAAGAATTTTAAACACTACACTAAAACATTCACCTTATTTCATATGTACTCTATATATCATAGGTGCGGATGAGCCTTTTAAGACATGTAAAGATTTATAACTAACTTTAATATAACTAACTGTGGCATATTACAGGGTTACCGACTCTCCCGGAATGTCCGGGAAACTCCCAAAATTCGGGCAGTTCTCCCAGTATCCCAGGAGAGCCTGCAAATCTCCCGCAAGTGACTTGAGGCCCGTGATTTAATCGCCTCAAGTCCTGCTCCCCTGCCTAGCAACACTATTATACTAGTGTTGCTAGGGACAGGGATGGACTTGATGACGCAATTTGCGCCATCAAGCCCTGTCCCGATCCCTAGTTCAGCTAAAAACGGGTAAGTATTAGGCAGGGGTGGGGCTTAATTACACAATTTGCATAAATCGCATCATTAAGACCCACCCCCTGCATGCATCTCTAGATCCCTCCGGGATCTCCCGAAGGAAAACTGGCAAAAATCGGCAACTATTTGTCAAAAGTATTGAAGGAATGAGAATGTGAAAAACATCACTATAAATTATTAGTATTTTTTCTATGTTAGTGAATTTGTATTTTTTTTTTTTTTTAGCTCAAGCACAAAGTTTACCTGCAATCCGAATTGCCTCACTACGCGACCTCCCAGACAAGTTACAAGAACTGTACCAGCAAGGCTTCACAGTGGCAGCTATACACCCCTTTGTTCAATCCAGTGAGGGGAATGAGATGATTCCCCACGAGGAGATGTTCAGAGTAGTCCTCATCAAGAAAACAGAAAGGTCATTAACTATTTATGTTGTTATATTTTGAATATGTTACTTTCTGACAATGTTGTTATCATTGGTTGTTTCTGTATTTTGAACAATATATTTACATATTTAGGTATTATTTTATTACCAACCACTTATTTCAACACATTAAAAATAAAGGTATCTAAATAGGAAAAGAAGTGGTGTAGCCCATAACAACCAATCAGATTTTAGTTCTTATACATATTTATATATTCTAGAGAAATAAAGCTAGAATCTGATTGGTTCCTATAGGCAACTTGTTCACTTTCCCTGTTTAGAACATCATTGAATATTACCCAGGGCTTGTTAAATGTATGGACACACTATAGAGAAAGCCATTATTTGGACTGAACCCACATTTAGTTTATTAATTCAGTATTTGGAACTGATCCAGAGTTTTAGCGAATGCGCAAGGCCCTAAAACATGGTATTCAGAGGTGCTTGTTTTTTGTTTTTGTTTTGACATAGTAAAAAGTTAACCCCTTCCCCCGCCTGCCCCGCCGCCGTAAAATATGAAAATAAATAAATAAAGTACGGCCCAACAGGGCATGCTGCCGCTAGTAGAACTACAAGTGCAAGCATGCCCATTAATGACAAGGCATGCTTGCGCTAGTAGTACTACTACTATCAGCAGCATGCCCGTCACCAAATAGCGTTACATGCCCATTCCTTTTAAAAAGAAAAACATACTGTGCCCTCTAAAAAAAAAAATTGTTAAACATCCATGTGCCCCCATATAGTGTAAAATAATAAACTACTGAACAACCTTCCCTGTCGGGAAAAAAAAAGTACTGTGCCCACATAAAAAACAAAAATATATAGCCACATGTGCCCCCTCAAAATCTAAAGAAATAAAATAAATGCAAGATCCCCTTTTTAAAAAAAATTTGTAAAAAATTAATACAGTGCCCACATACTTTAAAAAATGGAAATAGCCAAATGTGCCCCTCAATATAACAATATTTAAAAAATGCCCATAAAATGACACCAAAAATAAAAAAAACCATACTTACCTGCTCTGATGGGGGTCCAGTCTTGTAAGTTTTTAATCCAGGGGGGGGCCTGGATAAGGCGTAAGGCTTGTTAAGCAGCCAGCGGACCGCAGTGGAAGCAGTATTTAAATGAGAAAAGCGACCCTTTTCTCATTTAAATATTATTCCACAGGCGCAGCCCGGTCAGATGCGAACACAGTCGGATGGGTACTTTTGCACCCATCTTTCTGTGCGTGCTCCCGATTTGGGCATGCGCAGCGGATATTTAGGCTTCGCTTCCGTCTGAAAAAAGATGGAAGTACAGCTCTGGATCAGGGCCTTTATATTCATATTATCCCTGAGGTGCTAATTACTTGGCAATTGATATGCAGCATGCTTGTGATCATAGGTTCAGTCTACAAAATGGCTGCCTGCATAGTCCAGATATTTCCTAGAGGCTTATCTGAGAGTAAATTTTAACCTACAGAAATATAGGGCCGGATCCAGAACTACGTCCGTCTTCCATAGACGGACGTAGTTCAATAAACAGTAGCTACTGCGCATGCGTAGTAGCTATTGTACGTAATCTGCGTATCGTTTCGATACGTAGATTGCGTATATGCGGTCTTTTAGACCCAGATTAATTGATGGCATTACATTTACACCATTAACTGAATAACATACTATATATTTCTTGATTCTCCTGAGCCCGTAATGAAGTAGCAAGTTTTGTAGTGTGCTAAATGCTTAACATTCACTGCTAATAACTGGTTAGCAATTTGAATATTATGCTAATGAACATTAGTCAGTGTCTTTCTAAGATATGAATTTCTGCTTTGCTTTTCTTACCCTTCTCCAAATGTGACAAGTTAATTATATTAAAATTAACCTTTCACATTTGGTGCATTGTATTGTTGTAGCTGCAGCTTGGTTGTTGTTTATTAATTAGTATTAGTGGCAAAAAGCCCTGAGAAATTGTGCATCACAGCAGATAAAAGCATGTTTGCAAAGCCTTTGTTAATGCTAAACACTGATTGGCTGCTCCTAGATAGTATGATTTATGTAGCAAAGTGAAAATGTTTACTTGAAGAAAGGGGTAAACATTGTTGGACAATACCAGGACTTAATTATTGTTTTTATTTTTAATTTAATTAGACATTTATTAATTTTATCTTTCCAATTAGTTAACATTTGTTTTTTAAAATCCTTTTGTAGATCAAAATGTAATGGGGAGAATAAAGATGTGGACCTTGCCCAGTAGTGCCAAAGCCTTAGGCTGGGTACACAGTGCAATAATTAGGAGCTTCCATAAATTAAATGACATGATTCTATGCAGTTGCTGATGATTCTGCAGTATCATGGGATAGTACACACTGGTAAGATGTCAGAGCTATCGGATGACTATTGTGTGATCTGCATGAACCAAATGTGTACCCATCTTAAGACCAAGGGCCAGATTTACTAAGCTGCGGTTTTGAAAAAGTGGAGATGTTTTCCATAGCAACCAATCAGAATCTAGATGAAATTCTCTAGTATGTAATAGAAAAGTGAGTGCTAGAATCTGGTTGGTTGCTAAGGGCAACATCTCCACTTTTCCAAACCTGCAGCTTAGTAACTCTGGGCCTAAGTCTTAAAATAAGGCTGCATGACCTGTTTAGAGAGCCAACAACCTATCATCAATAACCAATCATATTATCAGAATGCTCACAGATTAAACTGATGGTTGTGTGTAAGTTGGAACTATTTAGGTCCCTTTATATACATGTATATGGAATAGGGTTTGTGAGAACATGGGCAATGCAGAATAAAGACAGCTGAGGGTCAGAAAATCTATATGACGCTCTTAAGATTGTGCAGCCATATTTAAACTACTGAACCATGTTTATAGATCCAACTTGAAAGAATGAGGAAAGGAATTGGTTCCAAATGAGAACCAAATGTGCACCATGCATATCCGGCTTCATAGGCCTGCTAGAATTCCAGCATATCCACATTATAGTGACTGCAGATCTCAGCAATTATCGCATCCAGCTGCTAAAATTGTATTTACTTCACAGTCGTAACTGCATACAGCTGAGCAGGAAATGACGCGTGAACTTAATTACAAGAAGTAGCATGTTTTTTCTAGTCTTAGTTGCTTGGGAGAAGCATTTAAGCCTCTACCTGCTTACATATTGCTTGCTGTCCCTGGCTTTACAGAAGTATTGTGTGAATATGAATTTATGGCTACATCAATTCTGAATGAGTTAAGATGTACATTGTATATATTGTTTTTTCTGAGTAAAAAAATCCTTCATTGAAAGTTTATATCTGTAATATTTTGATTTTAAATTACAGAAACTTTAAATTGATTTTAATGTAATATAGAATAAGTTTGATAAAGCAAAACTGAAATATGATATTTGCATACTTTTTATACATGTGTTATGGAAGATCTACATTACATTGAATTGTAAAATTATAATTAAAATTGTAACACTAAACACTACATTACAGTTGTTTTAACTGCCAAATGGGTCTGGTATGAAACATCGAAAGTCAAAATGTTGACAAGTCACAATGGACCAGATTCAGAGATTGAAAATAAGAGAGGAAAGTAACTCCTGGGCTAAACCATGTTGATTTCAGGGGAAGTCAAGTTATTTGTATACTTTGCATGCACGGATATATCTTTGAATTGCTTACTGTACAATGATCATGACCAGCTTTATATTTACACTGTTATTTAGACTTTGGCTAGAAAACGCCACCTCTCATCTTTAATACTATTTGCAACAGATGAAATACGACTCCCCTGAAATCAACATGGTTTTGCCCAGGAGTAGCTTTCCTCTCTCATTTTCAATCCCTGAATATGGTCCAGTATCGACAGTTAAGTATTATGTATGTGATATATATGTTAGTATTTGTTTGTGACCTCTCTAAACTTTAAAGAAATTTGTAACAAACTTCAGAAATGTAATCATATATATATGTAATATTAACATAATACACAATTGTCTAAATTTGACCTGTCGACATAACAACCGGCAAGGCTGCCAAACATGGGACCGGATCCAGACCCCCGCACACTTTCCGTACATGTGGAGAACCTTCCGTCCACACGAGAGACGGGAGTGAACTCCCCTTGTCACTCCCCTCTCTCGTTCTTAAATAGTGTGACTAACGCTGCCATAAGGCAGTGCATGCGCCCTTCAGTCCATAGGGCCCACGCTCACATTACTCACTGTGGATTCGGTCCATGGTCTTGAAATTGGTCCCACTAGTAAATAATTAAAAATCTCTGTTAACATTTAAATAGGACCCATATAGTATGACAAAAATTGTAAACCAGTGAAAAATCTCTTATCACATATTATTATGTTACACTATAAAAAAAAGACAAAACAATTCATAAATCAGTCATACAATGTCCTATCTCTCCTAAAGCTATTTGAAATAAGCTTTAACTAGGCTACAAGGTGCACAATGAACTATGTATTATTATTGTTATTATTATCGTTTATTTATAAGGCGACACAAGGTATTTTGCATGTTTAAATAAACAAGCGACTTTTACATTTGTTTTTCTACTTTAGTAAGGTACCAAATATAATAAGAAACTTGCTTTTACTGGAATATAATATCGTTTTTTTCCTTGGCTGTTTGCTAAAATCTTTGCATTTTTTGTTCAGGAATAACCATTAAGGAGATATCAAGGACGATTTGGTTGTGATTATCAAATGACCATAAGTCACAGAATATAAAGATAATCATAAATACATCACAAAAATCACTGCTTCTGCATTGAACGGTCCTGTCTGGTGTCATGTGTTGTATCATCTGCACACTGAGAACTTTTCTGACTGGCATGCAGTGCTAAATTAACTTGTGGGCATCATGCTATCTTTTAATTAAGCTGTCAGACGCTTGGCAGCTGGACGCAGTTGTCATCATCCTGCTTACATTGAGTGATAACTTAACAAGCAATGCTTTGTTTTGTATTTTCTATTTTAGAGATTAAATAATGATATATAAAACATATACTTTGGCCTTTGTTGGCCTTTTAATAAGGCAAAGGTAAATCTTTTATTGTGTCGTAAATCAAACACAGGCTGAAAGTTGTGGAAGTAAATGATACTGTCTCGTTTTTACAGGAGATGATGGTATCATTGTGTAGATAATCTGATTTCAGTGGGTCTGTAATTGTGTATCTGCAACCAATTAGTCACCACCAGGAACAACAGCCTGGAAAGCAGGGAATGGAAACAGTACTGAGCGAGCTTGTTAGGTATGAGCAGGTTATAGAAGCCACAGCTCTTCAGTCAGCTTCTATCTGACAAAGTTTATATAGTGTTGTGAGTGTTTATTGTTTTGTAGGCTATTATTATATGAGATGAAGAATCCTCATTGCAGATGTGAGTGTATTAGCAATTCCTGGACTGAAGTTTTTGGAATTTGGTTAAAGATATTCCAGGATACAACAATTCCATGTTCTAATTCATGCTTACATTTCAGTTAAATGGTGGAAAGTAATAATTAGAATGTCCTTAAAATGCATCTAGTATATGCTTTTCCATTGCACAGAACAGCAGCCGACACAGAGCACGAGAATAAATAGCATTGTTATGTTGTTACTATAATTGCATAATCTTAATACTTATTTCATTTGCTCAAACTTGTCTTATATTTCAGTATGAGGCCTTTCACTGTGCACTCTTTAAATCTGGAAAGTTATTGTAATTAAAGGCATCTAGTAATCAGGTGCCAGAGGTGTTATTTATTTATTGCTTTACATTAGATAAGTAATCTCCCGCAGGGAACATTTAACAGCAGATAGGTTATCTTTGTGTAAGCACAGTAAGCAATTGGTATAGTACAGTAGTTCATGCTAAGCATATTTAAATGAGCAGAGAGTCGACATAGAGACATCTCTGGTGATTGCATTTACATCTTACATACCAGGACCTGTAATGTCAGCAAATCACTGACAATTTATCTTTCTTAGCAGTGTGTTCCACTAACAATTATGCTGTTGTCAAGGAAGTAGAAATACAGAATGATGAATTGAAATTGGTGATATGCTGTTTAATAATGTCTTTTAATTAACTCTAAATAAATTATTGAACATAACGTAATTTTCTCACAGCCTGCAATGTATGCCAGGAATCCCAGCAATGTGGAAGGATTAACAATACTAACTGAGAATTTAAGAAAATGTTAATTACTGATACTAGAGCAAGTCTGCACCGTGACACAGCCAATATTGCAGACCAAAATAGAGTAGCGAAGTGGGACCGGATTCACAGATCCGTATTTACTACGTGCGCGTTTTTACACACGCACATAGCAAGGCAACACCCATAACACATTTAAATGCTTCCCCCGCCCACTTTCACATAACTTCTAACGTACGGAAGACAACCAAGTCCCTATGTCCCTAGGTGCGATTCACAAGTCTGTGCCTAAAGTACTTATGAGCGTAAATACTAAGTAATTTACGTGGAAAAAGTTACTACACATGTACCGCACATGTACCACATTGCGTGCTCCTAAAAATACGCACGCAATCCGACGTAAAAACAGATCTGTTAATACGTCCCTTGATCATTTCTACCTTAGCTCTCAATTTGAGAGTAATAATAAGGTTTTTGCCATAGGCGTATCTATAATGGGTGCAGGGTGTGCAGTGCACACGGGCCCCTCAGAACAGGAGGCCCTATGGCATTCATCCTGCACTCAGGGATGGCAGGGGAATGGGGGCCATTCCGCATCTATTTCTTCCCTCAGATCTCCCGGAGGGAAGAAATAGATGCCGAACGAGCCCCCCTTCCCCTGTGGTATGACTGTCCCTATTTGCGGGCCGAAAAAGGGGTGGGGCTTAAGTGTTGTTAGTCCCTGTCCCTTTTAAGGTCCTCAAATCGGGACAGTCCTGTCTCAGGTAAGGGGGGGGCATGTACAAATCCTGCACAAGGGCCCCCTCACTTCTTAAAATCCCCCTGGTTGTTGCATTAGTTGTATGTCATAAGTCAAATATTCTCCCTGGTCATAGAACCTTCTCAGCTCATTCTGAATATCTCAGCACCTTTCTAGTGGCAGGTTGAGGATTGGAGCATATCCAGAATGTAAAGTTATTTTTTTAAATATTTTAGTAAATATGTTAAAGCTTGTCAATTTTTTAAAGTGAAAAGGATCCATGTGGGTGTCCATAGTTCAACTGAATATGATATGATGTATTCATCTAATGCACAGTCCTTGGTCCTGGATGAACTAGATGGAAATGACCATAGTGAAAGAGTAATTGGAACTTTTAGACTTATATTACTCTTAACTCTGCCATCAGACGTTAGAAACTTAGACTATGACATCAGATAAGGGCCCCTTGACCCATCCTGTCTGCCCAATTTATTTTTCAACCATATTAATCTTAGACCCTAATTAACCCTCAATTTCATATAAGATTTAGGTTGGAAATACTTGTTTAAATTGCATTGTTTTAAATGTTTATATTGTTCTACTGTGCTAGTCTCTGCCACCGCAGATGGCTGTTCCACTTAGCAGATACCCTTTCAGGGAAGTAACTTTTCACGCATTTCCTCTAAATCTGCCATCCTTCAGTTTGTGCTCATGCCCTCATGATCTAATATCTCTTTCTTTCATTTTCTTTATTACTCCTTATTAAAGTAGTATTTATTTCTGACTTAATATACATTAATACCCCTAATCCAATTTTTCCCACTCTGTACTTCCTAAATAAAATCTAATTCTAGGTCCCAGGCATGATTTTGATTTTACCATAATTCAAGGATTCCCACAATATCCACCTTATCCCTTGTCATTATAGCAATTATATGAAATTTTGCCCAAACCGCCAGAAGTACTGGCACGTATGTCTTACTCACAACTGCTTGAGAGTACCAGGGAATCGGACCCTGGAGAATAAAAGGGTTATTCCTGGGTCCGACCCAGGTAAAGGGTCAGTGTGTAAAGTGCGACCCTGGTTTTTCAACCTGAGACTCGCACAAAGAAACATGATTGGAGGATTTGTTTACTATTACTATGGCACGCATGCACCACCCATCACACTTTCCTGGGTAAACCCTGCAGTATGAAAGGGATCATACCAGGGTCTGTGACCCTGGGATGATTTGTAGCCACACCAATATCCGACCGGGGAGGAGATGTGAAAGGGGTGTAAGTGGAATAGCCTAGCAAAATTTATGCCCCAAGCAGATGTGACAACACGATGAAGCTAAACCCCCAACATTGTGTTTCAATGCACCATTTTTGAAGGTAAACCTAATTTCAAAAGTTGAAATGTTGTGAGATGCAATATAGAGAGATGTTTTTTTTAATTATTCCTTGGATTGACGTCTCCTAATGCACCAGATCTAATAAATTAGACCGCAGCTCTCATCCCAATCCAACCCTTCCGAAGATCAGCGAGATAGCTATAAAGTAAAAAATGAAGAAAAGCGCTCCATGGTGCAGTACAGTTTAATACAATAAAACAGGTACAATAATAAAAACGGCAAATGAGCCGAGCAGCGTACCAAAAGAAGCGGACCACATAAATGGGATCCTAAATCAAGCAAATAAATACCGCTCCTGCGGGTGTAGCAGAATCCAAGTTCCCGGCGTCCTGGAAATGGAGCAATGCCCAGAGTGTTCCACGGGAGCAGCAACAGAACAATACCATTATGTATGAAGTCACCCCCTGACGAAGTCATACCGACGAAACGCGTAGGGGCGGAGCCAGGACACCGTGCCTCCAAGCCTTTGGTCTATTGTTCTGTTGCTGCTCCCGTGGAACACTCTGGGCATTGCTCCATTTCCAGGACGTTGGGAACTTGGATTCTGCTACACCCGCAGGAGCGATATTTATTTGCTTGATTTAGGATCCCATTTATGTGGTCCGCTTCTTTTGGTACGCTGCTCGGCTCATTTGCCGTTTTTATAATTGTACCTGTTTTACTGTATTAAACTGTACTGCACCATGGAGCGCTTTTCTCTATTTTTTACCATATATATATATATATATATATATATATAGATTACAGTATATTACTAAGCTTAACAATAAACATTAACTTTAACACTCTGCACTTAGCTGCAGTAAGGGGTCCTTTACACCTCTTTTTTGTTTCTTGTGGCCACCCCAAAACTTATCAAAACTAAGTTTTGAGTGCTTAGCCTTAAGAAAAGGAAGGCTGTGTATTACAGGATGCTGTCTTGGACTCTGTATTAGAATGTCAGCATGATTAGCCTATAGGTGTTCTGCAGACCTTGGTAGCCCCAAGTTCACTTATAGGGCCTGATCTAGACCTACGCTCATGAAACGCTCATGTGCGTAGCGTATTTACGCCAGCGTACCTACGATGCACTCCCCTCGTCACCCCCCTTGGTCGTACTTAGTTTTTCTTATGCCCAGCAAACCCTACCCTAACTTTTTCTGATCGTAACTGCAGGCTTTTGTAAGCTCAATGCGTAGTTACGATGCTTAGCACGCCACTACTGTACGATTTAAATGCCTCGCCCTGCCCTTGGTGCTTATTTACGGATTTCGTATGTTAGGCATGCCCACTCGACCGTATTTACGAAGGTGTTATGATCAAGGCCCATACACTCAGAATTTCGAAGCGTAACATGAGTGTAACATCTGCCCCGCGCATGCGCAGTAAGTACAAATGGCCGTTTTTACACTTACGACCGTCATAAAAACGCCCCCGAGCATAGGTGTGGATCAGATCATAGGGCCTGCTCCAGACCTACACTGCCCGCCGTAGTTACAGCGGGTGGATGCGTAAGAATGGCATATTTGCCGTTGTGCGCATGCGTCGGGGAGATGTTACCCGGCGTAATCCATGATTCAGGGTTCACTGAATCATGCGTCTGTAACTGCAATGTAGTTACGGATTAAGGGGTGTGCTGCTCCGTAACTACGTTGTAATTACGGAAGGTAGGTGGGGGGAGGTAGGGTAATTAGATAGTGAGGGCAGGGTTTAACAGATTACACTCCTGTGTGAGCGTAGTTACACACAGTTACGCCGGCTGAAGTTAGGGTAGCCTTCAGCCAGCGTAACTGTGTGTAACTATGCTCACCAGGGGGAGTGACAGGGGGAGTGCACCAGATCAGGCCCATAGTCACTAAAGCATAGTTGCCAACTCTCCGAGAATGTCCGGGAGACTCCCGAAATTCGGCCAGTTCTCGCGGTATCCCAGGAGAGCCGGCAAATCTCCCGCAAGGGACTTGAGGCTTGTGGTTTCCATGAAACCACGGCCTCAAGTCCTGCCCCCCTGCCTGGCAACACTAGTTTAAAAAAAGGGTAATTAATTGCCAAGAGACGGGGCTTAATTACATGATTGCATAAATCGCGTTGTTAAGCCCCGTCCCCTGCATGCATCAATGGCTTCATTCAGGAATCTCCCGGCAACCCTGCACTAAATGTTTTTGTAATGTTCAATTACAAAAAAATAGTCAGTTTTAATCACTATCTGCTCCCACGCCGATTATATTCTGTTTTTCATTATTCTCTCTTCTTTTCAGATTTTTTTTCCATTCAGTTGTTTCTCCTTGTCTCTGAACCACTGCATTTTTTATAATGCTCACATACATACAGTACTCACACATATATTATTTCACCATGTGAAATGTAATAATCACCTCAAGACATTTACTTACTATGAAATAATTGTAAAAGCTGTTTAAGACAAAAACATTATGGTATAGGTTTAATGGAGAAAAGGAAAAGTGAATGTGTTGTCCATAACATCCAGATTCTAGCTATCATTTACCTTGTACAAAATGTTAGCTAGAACTTGCTATGGGCATCATTTGCTTAGGAGTGTTTAGTAAGTGTACACCTTTTATGTGAAATGTTTGAGGGCCTCATTTGTTTTTAATATGCTATTTTTCCCATAAGAGTTATATTTTTATTTCAAGCATGAGCACTGAAGACACATAAGTCTATATATAGATCTTTCTGGGACACAGACTTAGGGGGTTGGCAATAGGGTGTTCTATAAACGGCAAACGGCATAGTGCCCAATCACACACCAGGCAGTCAGGCACACCTTAATGAAATAACGAGACCGACACAATAGCTTGGGTTTAACAAGGGAACATAACGTTTATTTAATTGGGCCAAATTAGGCCACGGCATCCTCACCAGGGATTGGAGCACTAAAGGGGGGGAGCGGGGGCTGCCGCGCTGTGACCCGCAGGCCGAGCTTAAAACCGCAGACACTCGCCGACGCCGCGCCACCAATGCAGACAGTGAAGGGGTATCAAGAGAGCAGACAAGGAGGAAACAACAGAAAGAAAATGCAGATGACAGATAACAAAAAATCAAAGAACAGGGAACAGATGAAAAGACAGGGAGAGAGCAAGAAACAAAAAGAGAAAAATACAGAAAGAAAAGACACAGTCAGTATGCTTTGTGCAACACTTAGCCTTCCTCTGCCTGAATCCTCTCGACGAGTGCCCACCCCCTAGTCTGCTATCCCTATTTAAGCTCTACCCACCCCTTTTTCCACACTATCCCCTCCCCTATTCCTACCCTATCCACCCACACTACTAAACTTAACTCCTGCCTGCCTGCTGTGTTCTATGGGCACCTGCCTGCCGTTTATGTCCCTGCGGCCCTATGGGGTCCTTGGTTCTTTTTAATTCCAAGATTGTTAGGGGGTGCTTCCCGATTCACCGTTTATGACATGTGTGTACTTAAGCTCGGCACGCACTTGTTCAATACTCTTTAGATCCAACTCCAGACCAGACTGTTTATACAATCCTACAGCAGACCAGTTTCACAGATACAGCACACAATCCATGATACACACTTGTCCAGCGTTACAGCATATCTCCTGCCTACATTTGCTGAACATCAAATGATCACTTTACTGCACAAATACTTCCAATGTTTGCTAGACTGCCGGTCACTCATAATATCGGACAGAGCTCCGTCGTGTATTACCAAAACCATCAAAAGGAAATAAATACTTCCATATTTGTTGTCATTGGTTTTGTGTATCATTGTTGTTCCGGTGTGATTTCATTGCCTGATGCACTGTACACCCACTTTACTCACTTTGGGCCTGATCCAGACCTACGCTCATGAAACGCTCATGTGTGTAGCATATTTACGCCGGCGTACCTCCGATGCACTCCGCTCGGCACTCCCCTTGGTCGTACTTACTTTTGCCTTCATACGCTCAGCAAAACCTACCCTAACTTTTCTGAGCGTAACCGCGTGCGTCCGTAAGCTCATTACGTAGTTACGACGTTTAGCACGCCCATACTGTGCGATTTAAATGCTCACCACGCCCTCGGTTCGTAAATACAGAGATCGCATGCCAGGTACGCCCCCTAGAGCGTAAATACGAAGCTGTTACGATCAAGGCCCATACGCTCAGTTTCTCAGACATGAGCGTAACATCTGCCCCGCACATGCGCAGTAAGTACAAAAGTCCGTTTTTACGCTTACGCCCGCCGTATAAATGCAAGCAGACGTAGGTCTGGATCAGGCCCTTTGAATGAAAGGGGTTAAATATACTAATCGCCTATGTGATGACATTGAAAAACTGATAAATATAAGGTACTTTTTAGGTAAAACCAAAACATTAACATGTTTCTTTAATAAGCCTTTAATCAACACTGATGGTGGTTTGAACACTGTAGATGGCTGACATATGTGCAGTATTTACAAGTTCTTTAAACTTGCTAATCCCTGGGGTTGTTCACAATGTCAGCTGCAGGTCATTCTGGCATTAAATATGAACGCAAAGGCAGCGCTGTGTGATGAAAGACCTGAGAGAAGAATTGGATAACACAGTCGTGGGAGCGTACATACTTGTAAATTGGTCAAATGATTGATGGTTGTGTCTTCTGATTTTTAAGATGGTTTAAAAATCTTAGACCCAAGCAAGTGGCCAGGATTGGATGTTACCTGCAGTCATGTGAGCATACACCCTTATACATTTTATGACCAGCTAGTTGGTTGTAGTTCAGATGGGTCGAGAATTGGATAAGTGTATAACCTGCCTTAAAGGGCCTTTCTACTTAGCCAAAAATCCTTTCCACTCACTCTAATCAGACACATTTTTATTTCAACCCATTACAATTACCCATCATTTTACAAGGAATTATTATATGTCTTATATAAGTAAAATAATCATCGTCCAAGAAAAAACTACAGCAAAATAACTTCCAAAGGTGCTCCACAATCAAAAAAAATGTTAGGATCAGCTGATTGTGAGTGATTGTGAAATTATTGATTCCCCTGTAGGGATGAAACTTATCAGATAATTTAAAAATCATTTTCATTGTAATAACATAGATCATAGAAAAGACAGAACAATCAGTAACACATAGGACACTGAAACCAAAGTGCACACTAAAAATAACTATAATTATGTTAAAAAATAGAGAAAGAAGCCTTAAAAACATGGGTCCAGATTCACAGTTATGTAGTTTTCGTCTTACGTACGTTGTTTTAAGAATTGAGCTACTACGCATACGTAGTGTCTTTTTTACGCTATCTACGTACCATTTCTTAAATAAATATGTGATATATTCCTTAGATTAGGTAATATATGGGTGGGAAAGTGCTGCTATTAAGCAGGTGAGGCCTGGATCCTTAAAGTTCACTTGGAGACTTGTGTTGTAGATAACTTAAACATTTTTTACCCAAAGGTTTTTTGATCATTTTAATGGGATAATATAAGAGAAAGATAAGGTGCTCTTTATCACATATCTGTTTATATATGAATCAATCAACCCCTCCCTCCACCCCATGTGTGCAGTTGGAGATTTTGTGGCCCAATCTAGTCCAGGATTTGACAATCCGCTTCCTAATACAGGGCTATATCCAGACTTAATAACACAAGAGGACTTACGCATGCTCGCACCTAATGATACGCATCGAATCTCATTGTACACGTAACTCTGCCTCAAAATCAGCGGTACGAGGTTAGTTTCCAAAGGGAGTCTTAGGATCAGGCTGCGAGGAAGAGAGTCTTAGGGTCAGGCTGTGTGGAAGGAAGTCTTAGAGTCAGGCTGCGGGGAATTGAGTTATAGGGTCAGACTGCCTAGTCAGAGAGGTTTAGGGTGAGGGTGAGGATAATGGAAAGGGAGAATTAGGGTGAGGGTATTGAAAGGGGAGGGTTAGGGTGAGGATAATGATAAGGGTTGGATTTGGCTAAATACTCACCACCCACCGCTGCGGATTCATGTTGGGGATCTTTGATTACCTCTCCTTAGTGAGGCAGGAGCATTCGCACACACACACACACACACACACACACACACATATACATACATACACACAGTCCAGCACGGCCCGACTCTCCGCCCCCCGTTGCCTCAGCGACTTTGCAGGAAGTGCTTGCTGCGCGGTGTCCAGTCTTGGTATTACTTCTTTTGTTGTGCACCCTGAGGAAAATCGCTATTAGCGATTGAAACGTTGGTGATAATCATGTTGGATAAAATAGCGATTTCTTTGCTACAGTTTAAAGTCTTTTGAGTGTCTCACTTTGGATTGAACTGGATGACTTTCTTTTGAAAGATGTGTGTGTGTGTGAGTGAGTGAGTGTGTGTGTGTGTGTGTGAGTGAGTGAGTGAGTGAGTGAGTGTGTGTGTGTGTGTGTGTGTGTGTGTGTGTATGCTGATAATCTCCTCTTTCTTTTTTTAAAAATCAACTTTATCATCGGTATCAGCAGCAGCCAGACAGCTAATTCTTTTCATCAACTATAGCAGCATGAGACTCACTCAGACCCCAGATGTCATCAGGAGGCTATCATTTGTAGATGAAGATTACTTTTCCCTCATTGATAGTCCCAAATTAATGGAAGTAAGACCCGTAGTGTGTTTAAAATAACATAGAAACAACGTGTTGGGGGTTAACGTCTACAATGACCATCCCAGACAAATGAATAATTTAGGTAGTGGAATCTAGATTAATAATTTAATAGCTGAGGTGTACACTATAATCAGAATTCAAAAGAGTACAGATTACAGTGATGATGCTAATAATTGCAACAAAAGGTGGACATTTGACTGGACCTCTACCCTGATAAAGGTGATATATACCATAATGCAATATTTACAGGAAAAATTAGTATATAACTAAAGACATCAGTGAATCTCTCAAAACAAACAGATATTATATTGAATTGAACTGACCAGATTTGCATTTTTTTGTAGATTCATGGAGATGTCCTTACAAAGCTATATATAAAAATAAATAAACATACATAAATTAAAAATTCGATTTGTGTATGTAACTATTAACATGCTTTAGAAGGTAAGCTCTTGTGAACAGATCTCTTACTCCTTTATTATTATTATTAGTAGTAGTAGTAGTAGTAGTAGTAGTAGTAGTAGTAGTAGTAGTAGTAGTAGTAGTAGTAGTAGTAGTAGTAGTAGTAGTAGTAGTAGTAGTAGTAGTAGTAGTAGTAGTAGTAGTAGTAGTAGTAGTAGTAGTTATAGAATTATTATTATTATTATTAGTAGTAGAAGTAGTAGTAGTAATAATAATAATAATTACTACTACTACTATTATTATAATTATTATTATCAATCATACATTCATATAAAAGTTATATACCACTAGAAATACTCCTTTTTAGCATTTATGATTTTTAATAATAGATAAATAAACAACAGTTTGTATATTGAATATAGTAAGGAACTGGAGTCCCTGTATACTGACTTCATTGTTTATTTCCTATTAATCTCATAAGCAGATTTCATATCTTTATTAGCTTTATCATCCCCAGCTGTGTTCAAGTATTGTGTATGAATCCTCTCAGCTCACAATATTTTCCTGTTTCCTTTTCTTATTTTTCTCTTTATATCCTGGGTATTGTCTGTCTCTGAGATACACAACATCAGCAAAGTAGTTTGTATTCCTCTGGGTCTATTTAGGAGCAATAGTCATATGGGAACTATCCTCATAGCCAGGGCATGCACAAAAAACAGGTTATTTTGCAGTGCAATATTGGTGGTAAATGACTCATTAAAGTAGTGCCTTATTACAGCAGTGTAATGAATCATGGTCCCATCAGGCATTTGTGCTTTCAGTTCAACATATTAGCATGGATTTTATACTAATGACTGCACAGTGGCTAATCTTCAATTGATAGAAGGGTGATTTCTGGAATATAAAACAAGATATCAGTGGACAAAGCTGTGTCAAGACCTTTGACATAATTTCACATTGAAATGTGCTTGTGTAATTCATCTGGAATATTGCTGACTACAGCGGCATCTGATTGTTTATTATTATTATTGTCTTTAGAATTCTTGTCTCTTTACCACTATCAGCTGTTTACTGCGGTCAGTGCATGCTCCAATCAGCCTGGGAATGTGTCTGGCCACGGAAGCTGATTGGAGGCGGGTGTCTGGCTGTGGAAGCTATAAAGGGTTTGGAGTCTGTATATATACAGCAGATGGAGCCCACGCTGCTGGTTATAGCGCTGGTCTCATATAAGCGTGTTTACCTTGTACATTTGGATCTCTTGTGGGTATTTTTTGTTCCTTGTCTCTGCTCTCATTCTCCCTCTACTACCCTTCCGTTCTGCTTTCCCATCCTCCTTGTTCCTGGCCTCCTTTGTCTACCCCTGTCGGTTGTGTCTCCCAGTGTGTGTTTGGCAGGTGTTGCAGAATTCACTCACTGCTCCCTGTTTCTCTGCTCGCTCTCCACACACACACTCATTCTAAGTATATGAACTTCCACTTGTGTGTATTCAATCTCACCTTTTGTATGTTGCCCTTGCTTCAGTCTTTTATCATCTGATTTGCTTTTCTGAGTTCAGCTTCACTCTGTATCTTTATCTGTCTCTAGTGTGTAGCTGTTCTCAGAGTCCATTCCACCTGACTCTCTTTATATATCCATTCCATCTGACTCCTGTGGCAGTTCCATACTATTCCTGACTGTTTTCTACTTTCTAGCCTAGTCCCTGTTCTGACTACTGGTGGCTGACCATCCTGCATTGGGGCATTGGGCTTTCCCCTTGCATCCCTGGTCTCTGTTGTAGGCCCTGGTTGGTCATCCAGGATATCCTGTCTCTTGGTCCAGTCCTGTGTCACTCTATAACTTTCTAATCCTGTGTTCTGCTTCACTGGATCTTGCTCTACTCTGTGGTAGTGTGACAATTGGGGTTTATCATTGGGGGTCGCGACCTGCTAGGTGTCTACAGCTCATGCTATCCCCAAAATCAGGGACTCCAGTTAAAAACAGACTACTAGTTAGTCTCTGTGCTCTGGTGTGCCACCCTCATAACAAAGAATTAGCTAATATATTAAAGCTCAAGGGATTTTTGAAAACTTCAATAACAGAGGCCAGAAGTAAATACTAGTTTTCAGAGGATTTCAAGAGTATACTTGCCAACTCTTCCATCTTGTCCAGGAGACACTGAGCATTCAGTTAATGCTCCTGGGCGAACAGGTAATCCTCCCACATTTGGCCCACAGCAGGGCTTGATGCCCCAAGAGGGTACCTTGATGAAATTTGAATGCATATCGAGTCACTGTGGCTCCTGCATAACGCTGTGATCTAGAGCGCTGTTAAGCAGGAGGCAGGGCTGTAATTCACATTAGTTTTTTATCCTCTATGGGATCTCTGTGAGGGGAGAAATAAAATGTTGGTAAGTATTGGTCAGGAATCATCAGTGGTGATTCTTGTTACAAATTAATTGTAGTGCTTTACATTCTATAAGTATATAAGGAAAAGTTCACTGTATTTCTGCAAAGTGGTATCAATTTTTATGTTACTCTTAGTGATATTAAATGTAAAAGAAAATGAAACCAAGTGTTTTGTAGACATGTTACCTGGATGTGTTTTAACTTCACCAGAGATTGTGAAAAACAAATCATAATAAAGTATTCCTTTTTATCAAATCTGTAGCAGGATGTCAAAGTACAATACGAGTACATGTGATGGTTTCAAAAGCATCACTCAGTTGTTCTTGATTACTAAAGTAATTACAACTGGCCTACCCAAGGAATTCCCCAGCTCTTGTTACCTGCCAGATGGTACTATTTAGAGTTGTCCTCATTACAGTATTTCACTTTGCGGACAAGGCTCTTGGGTGGGTAGTATAAGTGGGGTTTAGCGCTAGGGGTGGAACAACCCCTTTTTTGCTAGAGTAGGACTAAGAGCCTGATATTCACTGGATTATTTGCAAAGCTACAACCTCTTTCATGTTTAGAATGACAATCACTTTACACTACTGGTCATTTTTCATATTTCTCTGGTTTTAAATACAGACACATAAAATATGATTGTGATCTGGAATAAAAAAATCACCACAATTACATTTTATTGTGCACTAACCAGGCCCCTGTTTTTACCTAAAACCATTACAATTTGTAATAACGAAGATATAATGGAGACGCTTTGATCAATGAAATGATTACTTTGCAGTGAGTTCATTATTTAGCGCTTCCGTGTAATATCTTCCACCTTTTCAAACCCAATAATCCTCCTTACAAGATAAAACTGCAGGACTGTCTGCTTCTTAGCTAATTAATTGTGCCACGGGCATGTCAACATAAAAGCCTGACAATTTGTGTTTTATACTGTGTTGTGCATTTTATTAGTTTTGTTTAATGTATTGCCTATCCTGCTGTCCTTCATTTTTATACTGAATGAATAAATAAATCTTTCAATGACACATCTAAAGAATCATGATTCCTCACGCTGCATGGGAGTTCTGAGACCAGAACAAAATCTGTGTCCAAATATTTCATCTCATTGTCAGTCAGGGATCTTTGTGTCTATGGATTAACTGTTTATTCACAGTTTTAAAAACAGACTAATTAAATAAAAAAGCAAACAAAAATATCAGGATTTTTTTGAAAGAAAAAACAACAACAAAAAAAAGTCAAAGCTGTTTTACACTTGTGACATTAATCAAGTCATCTATTCTGCCTGATTTCATCTTACTGTGTATGAACTGTCATCAAGCATTTTTTTTTGTATATTTTTAGACCATTTTTTGTACTTCAACTCTGAAGAAATGTCTGTGAGACTTTAGAAGTTTTGTGAGATTTCATAGACTCCGGGGAGAGAAAGAAAGTGTACCATATAGGGCTGGATCCAGACTTAAGAAAGAGCATGAAATTAAGAGAGGAAGTTACTCCTGGGCTAAACCATGTTGATTTCAGGGGAGTCATATTTCATCTGTTGCAAACAGTATTAGAGTTGAGAGGTGATGTTTCCTATCCTAAGTCTAAATAACAGTGTGATAGTAAAGCTGGTCAGTATCTGTGTGCAGTAAACAATTCAAGATATATCCCTGCATGCAAAGAATACAGTTAACTTGACTCCCCCTGCAATCAACATGTTTTAGCCCAGGTGTAACCTTTCTCTTCTAATTACAAGCTCCTTCTAAAGTCTGGATCCAGCCTATGGTCCCTGGCAAAGTGAATGGGGGCTGGAGAGGAGATAGTGGTGGTATTTGTTTAGTATTAGACAGCCTAACCAAAAATAAATTAAGTTACCGACTTTCCTGGAATGCCCGGGAGACTCGAAATCGGGCATTGCTCCCGAAATACCAGGAGATCCAGCAAATCTCCCGTATCTGGGCTTGACACTGCTTCAGGTCTCGAGTGTTGCTAAGGATGGATGGGTCTTCATGACATCATATCCCACCTTGTCTTTAGTAACACTATGGGTGGCAGCTTTGACTAGGCAGGGGGTGGGGCTTCAGGAATTGATTTGCATAAATCATATTCTTAAGCCCCATACCCATGCTGCCATCTCTTGCTTTTCTTAAAAGGGAAAAACAAGAAGACAGCAACTATGAATTAAGATGCTAAGGATATTTGAAAGGTATTTTGGGGTTGCTGAATTCAAGGCCGTACGGCTTCAGACCTAGTCGCAACAGGGCTTCAAATAACTTGCGTAAGTCCCCTGTTGTACCTAGGTCAGGATCTGGCCCTGTGTGTCTCTCAGAATGGAAAGTGTTTGTCCTTACTGTATTGTCTGTAACCTGATGCCAGGTGGGTGAGGGACAAGGCTAGAATAGTGTCCAGAATGTAGGAAGGAGATGAGGGGCTGCATCAGCCTCTACTCCCCCTTCTATCTCTACTGGAAGCTCTGCTGGAGGGGAGTTTAAGGTGAAAGGGCATGTAAGGTGTAAAATTTGGAAGTGACCGCTCCTTATCTGACATCTACATGAGGACAAGGGTTATCTACATCACAGGCCTTGTCCTAGGACTGAGCCAGACTTGTTGAGGCCGACTTGTTGAGGGAACAATGTGTCTGGGTTTTGTCTTAGACATTGATAGATTGATAGATAGATGTAATTTAGCTGTGAAGCAACCAATGGCCTGGCACCCCCCACCTTTGGACATCCATGGGAAGAGCAGTTGCCAGGTAGGATTGTGGGAGACTGAGAAAAAAGGTCCTGTTAGAGGTGGCTTGGGTATTCTAATCCAGGCTGGCATTGAGATGAGTCCTCTGCCAATGCCTAAGTGGAGAAGCATAGATTAATGGAGATTCTAAGGGAGGTTGGTGTTGAGGTAGGGCCTCTGCCATTGCCCAGATATGTGGGTGATTCTAGACCTGACTACCAGTGCTGAGAGATCTGCTAGTACCACAAGGACTCTTCCATAGACTTCCCTCCATCGGGAGAGACTCGCTGGTGCTGTAGTATTTGCCTACCAAAAGCAGGGAGTCTGAAACTCAACGCCCCACCAAGTTGATGGAGAGCACTGGCCGAGCGGCTGGGAAGACGTTTATCTGGATAAAAGTCTGCATATTCATTGTGACGATCCCTATAGTTGGACCTTGGAAGGACAGACTCTGACCAGGCATTGCGGTGTCGTCAGAGGGGAAATGAAGTATTTGTGGCCTTGATGAAAGCAGCTGGGACTCCATCAGAACATTCAGGTGACAATATCTATTTAGGTTAGTGGGAAAGAGGACAGATAATGTGGTAAAACCTGTCGGGCATTTATTTGCTGTGTGCATACTGTTGTACTTTTCAAACTGCATTTGCCTGAGTGATTAAAAGATCCCTAGGAGGTACTGGGTAAGCTTCCCTGGCATAGTAAGGCACCCCTTAGAAGTGGGTGTATTTGGGCCAGTTGCCTATTCCCTATCTACGATACTTAAAGTCCTCCTCCGTGACCTCCATCTTCTGTGACCTGCATCTTTTGTGGCCTCTTGGCATTGCATGGGGATTTTGTTGTATGACAATTTCACACAGCGCATGATATTATACTTCTACTGTTCATTTACAGTACCACTTATCACAACTATATCTATTATGCTGTAAGTCACAGCAATTTAATACACCATGACACCTTTTCAGTCATCATTAATTGTGAGTTTATTATAGACAGTTTCTGATGTGGATACAGTTTCAGTCTAGTTGACAAGGTTGTAATTAGTATGTCCTCTGGTGGCTGATGCTGTAAGACACCAGCTGCAAGTATTCTATGACTGATAAAGCTGATCACACATATAGAGAACGTGTGTAGTAATAAATAACCAAATTATGCACTCAGATACTTTCTAAATGCATATACATTGCACTTACATGAGCGCACGATGCACTCAACTTCTTGTATTTAGTAACTAGAATTTGTTATCATCTAATTAGGCTGATTATTTGTCAATTACAGGGGAGTTATTTTGTTTTCACATATATAATGACCCAATGTTTAAATTACACTTGGAGTATATATTAGTCCTAATTAGCTGAATGCGTAATCAACTAATTCCTATAAATGTCAACATCATCAGTTTTTTGTACTATGGTTACCCAAATAAATTTTACCTGAACTGCAACAAATGATTGATATTAAGAAGCATATACAATTGTTGCTCATGGTGCCCAATGCTGCACATTTGCAAGGAGAGAGGTAGCCTAACACTTAACATGTCCCGTGTTGACACCTTGCGGTATAAGCACTTCTGGCGCACTGTGCTGTTAAGATGTAAAGAATAAGGTAGCTTTAAAGTTAAGACTTCCCACAGAGATGCACATGAAGTTTTTCATCTCCACCTAATAGTGCTGGATCCAGACTTAAGTAAGTGCTTGAAATGAGTTACTCCTGGGCTTGCAGGGGGAGCCAAGTTAATTGTATTCTTTGCATGCAGGGATATATCTTTGAATTGCTTACTGCTCACAGATACTGACCAGCTTTACTATCACACTGTTATTTAAAAAATCAGTAATATTCTCAGTAACATTTCCATATCTTCAGTGAAAGATCGCAAGGTCTCATATAGCAGCGTGGAGACTCGACTGTCAGACTTTGGGCTCTGTTTACAAATCTCTGATACAGTGTTACCTTGACTAAAGCTGGCCACACACTAGAGCGACTATCGGCCCAAACGCACGATTATATTATCGTGGGTCAAATATCACTCTAGTGTGTGGTAAAGATTTAGAACTAGCGATAAAACGTTTCAAAAACGCTCAGGCCCGATTATCTCATCTTATGGAATTCTTGAATGATTATTGTTTATCGTTAGCAAAATCTTGCAGTGTGTGGCCATTTTTGATAATCATTAAAGATTTCCAAGGAGAGAGGGCTTCAGAACCCCACACACTGACAGGCTGCAGCGTTTTGTCCTCTCTCCCTCTGTCTGACTATACAGCGCTGCATACCCAGACAGAGGGAGAGAGGACACCGCACAGCAGCCTGTCAGCGTGATTTTTCATTGATAATTTTTTTTTTTTCAGCCCACCAATAGGGTGGGTG
>WWET01000515.1:457721-477955 GCA_011038615.1 Limnodynastes dumerilii
GCTGGCTGCAGTCTCTCCAGCAGAGATTATCGCCCCCAGCCTCTGCTGTGTATGGTGCCGATATCGGGACCTTTCCCCAGGGGAAAATCGTCCCGTTTATCGGCAGCCACACAGTGGGAGTGATAATTGCTCTAGTGTGTGGCCAGCTTTACTTAAGTCTGGATCCAGCTGACAGTTAGTAATAATTGCACTTCACATCTATGTGCTGAGTTGAATACGCCCCTTAAACTTTTGGTAGCCACCAGTAAACCACTTAGTAAATGTATATTAGTTCAGTTTGCACTAATTTATGTCTACATTACCAATTTAAACCCAGAGTAATTCTATCAATTCTATCAGACAGCAAACATTAAAAAAAAAGTCACAAGTAAAATCGAGCTTTTTTGCAGGTATAAAATTCCCTATGTCGCTGATATGACTGTACCCTGTGGAGAAACAAGTTATCTTAGGGCTTTGCAAGGTTACAGAATGTTTACAGTTAACAGGATGTTTATGGTGCACAGCACGTTAGGCATGGACAGGTGAAAATAGTGATTAGTGAGATAAGCTGGCAGGTTAAATTGGTAACATTATGCTGCAACAACATTATTTATATCTGTTATTCCTTCATTCCATTGCCTTGATTTAAAAAGAACACCTTGAAAAAGCAACATAATTAACACTTCCACTTTCTCACAGAGGCTGCTGCCTTTGGGATCTGAAGGTTAGATTGATTATGTAAATGTTAAATGTAATTATTGTAGGCACAGCCCTAGGGAGTCGCTTGTGTAGTAATTTACAAATGGAAATCCTGTCACAACGGTACTATAATTATAAGTTCTTTCTAACAGTTTCTTTAAGATCTAAGCATTCCATTTAATAAGAAAAGAAAAAACATAGCTACATAGGTTCCGGATTGTCATGATCATGCTGCAGGACCGAACCCAGACCCGTACATGCGTGGGTCTTAAAGTCAGCAGGGAAGATGGGAGTGAACTCCTCCATAAGGCAGCCTCAATACTGACGTGCGGATCAGCGGTTAAATTTAGAATAAACAGTATCACAGTTGCATTACCCGCATAGAATGATTTTTAAAATAAGTTCCTTTTCGGATGTCCCTAATTTGAATACCCCTCCTTTTTGGAATTTTTTTTTGAGAATAGATGCGTATGCTGATCGGCATACGCACCCATTTCTTTTTGGAAACGCCGCCGCTGCTATCACAGGACCCGCACAAGGGTTAGGGTCAGGCTGCGGGAAAGGGAAGGTTAGGGTCAGGCTGCAGGGGAGGGAGGGTTAGAGTCAGGCTGCGGGAGAGGGAGGGTTAGGGTCAGGATGTGGGGAAGGGAGGGATAGGGTTAGGGTAATAGAAGGGGAGGGCTAGGGTTAGAATTAAGGGAATGGTTGGGGTAGTTTTCAGGTTTACCTTTCGGAGCACCGTGTTTGGTACTCTGTGGATCGATTGCTATGCCTCATCAAGACATAAGCAATCAAAATCCCAGCCAAAACTGGCTGAGAGGAAACGAACCCATCGAAATAGGGACATTTTTTCCCAGAACCCACACCCTTGTGTCATATAGTCGGTATTTACCATGCATACCAAAAAAGAGGAAAACCCCAAAACATTAGTTTTTTTTTGCCTTTTCTCTAAAATGAATTGCCCCCAGGGTGTTTATCTATACTTTAGATCATTGATGGGCAGCCTAATACACATAAGGGGCCATATGGCATGGCATCTACCATCCAAAGGGCTGAACAATAGTTTTAGTAGTTTCTCTGTTATATTCAGCATTGCAAACCACATAATGTATTGAAATACATTTCAGTACAGCCAGTTCCATTGAAACACACCGGGATATACTGTACTAAGATGTACTGAGGTATGCAAAAACTTTGGCTCAGTTATGGTCAGTTGAGATTAGATCCATTCTATGGTAGATAAAATGGAGATGGGCCATTTTGCTACACTCAACCAAGTGGGCCTGAGAGTCTTTTAGGGAGATTGCAAAAGTTGAATTATGCCATAGTGACCAGATATTATGGAATTTATGATCAGCATTGCAACTGGTATATATAACCTTTTCAAGGTTCACTGTGTCATTGACCAAGGACTACCCAGCTACCAAGATCCAGAGATACGTCCGCTAGCGCATTTACGCTAGCCGGAGACGTAAAAATGCTATTTTGTAGGCACTGCGCATACGCGCGACAGATGTTACGGCACGTAACTGTGAATGTACGTACCATCCTGGTATCAAGAGTGTAACTATGAACGAAGGGGCGTACCAGCCATATGGCACTCGTAATTACGCTTTGGAGGCGGGGGCATTTAAATCATACATTATGGCCGTGCTTAGGTGCGTAAGTATGTGCAGCCATTACGGCTTACAGGAGTTACGCTTTGAAAAGTTAAGGTAGGGTTTGGAAAGCGTAAAATGGCAAAAGTACTTACGACCGAGGGGAGTGCCCAGTAATTACGATAGCGTAAATACACTATGCGTTAAAACGTAAAGGGAACGTACTTCTGGATCTGGGCCATGGCTTTTTTTTTTTTTTAACCTTGCAGATAAATCTATCAGTGTATTGATTCACTTTAGGCTTGTTTGAAGTTCTAAGACCGTCTATTGAGTTGTTAAATAATTATTCAGTATATGGATAGTTTAAGATTTTGCCTGTAAAATAAGGAAATAAAAGTCTTCTTTTGTTGCATGTGAACGCTCAGCAGGGCATACAGTCATGTAACCTTTGCTTTAGTCTCCTGATAGGCTCCATACAAAGACAAATAATACAATTATTGCAGAGTATAATCTCCTATGATTAAGAACTGGTTCACTAGAGCTATTCATTGTGTTGAGTTCTTTTGTTTTATTAACTTCTTTCTTTTATTTTTATGCTATGTAATTAATTTTCTTTTTAGATAGTCATTGCTAGTGATGTACCATGTTCTGCGCAGAATAAAAATAAACAATGACAACTGATTAATGGAAAAAATTAGGGACAATTCAAGGTTGAAATCTGAAAGCACTTTGTAATATTTGACAGAATTTACTTAACAGTAGAACAGCAGAGGCAGCTAAATAATAAAGGAACCAGTTATGTATGAATATATATGTGTGCATACTGTACACCATGAAAAAAGACTGTTCAGTTAGTGACAACATTATGGGGTATCCTTCATTTATTAGTTGTGCATTGACATTCATTCCAATAGCTATCCATTCCATTGAGGGATCTGGGGACAAAATGACCAAGTGTACTGTGCCCCAAAGCACAACTCAGTTGAAGTGCAGACAATGGCCCGGATCCAGCATTAAGGGCCGGATCCAGATTTAATAAAGATAGCCCACTTACACATGCAAGGTGCGCCCTCCAGATATTACATTAACAACACTAAGTTTTGTACGATGGCATTTACGTGGGAAGGGGCTGTGCTTCCCCTCTGCCTGCGAAGGTGAGGGGGAAGCATGTAAATTGTATAGTGGGGAAGGTTTCCCCCACTTACGAGTGGATCAGTGGTCGGACGGACTGCTGATCCGCAAGTGTGACTTAAGGCTGCCTTATGGCAGCGTAAGTCATTCTTGTTCCGAACGAGAGAGAGGAGTGACGGGGGTTCACTCGCCTCTCTCGTTCGGCCGGACAGTCTGGATCTGGTCCTAAGTCACAATTATGTACGCCAGCCTCTGCCTCGATCCTTTATTCCATATGCCCGAGGAAAGTGCACCCACTCACACGTACGAGTCTTCAGCATCCTTAACCCTACCTTAAATTTTCCGAAGGCCCATGTACGGAATGCAGAATCTACATGAGAGCTTAGAACAGCCCTTACGGTATGATTTGTATTCCAACAAACACCTACCCATATCGCCATTGGAGGGACATGGAACATCGGAATGCAGGATGAACTAACGCACAGCCAATATACGCATGTCCCCCTTAGAGTTATATTACCTTGTCAAAACTTATTATCTTTTGCTTGAAATGCAGATAATATGGCAGTTTTAAACAAGTTTCTTAGAAATATATTGTGATAAACAGACACTGCTCACATAGTTACCTCTGATGAAATGGCGTCTACCACCATGAAACGTGTCAGTTGAACTGCACAGCTTTCCGTGGCATAGGAAATTCATGTCCCTCTGATTGAGACCTTCCTAAGGCCAAGTATGCGCTCTCCAACTACACCACTTCTACTTTGCAAAAGCTATACAGCTCAATTACAGCTCCAGCTCTCTAGTCGGCTCCTCTTCGGAAAGGATCTCCGGTCCACGGAGTACGGGAGAAGACTCAGAAGCTACCGAAAGTCTATTCCATCCACATCCAGCTGGCCAGCGCAGATGCACGCCCGCCGGCTCTGTGAGCATCTGAATTATTGTTTTTTCATATCTAATGCTGGGAGAACTTTTTTGCCTTGGTCCAGAGGGGTTTCACCTCTATCCAAGAGACTATTATATCTCCTCGTTGTCCATAACAAGTCTTTGAGGATATTTTAAGGAACTGCCATCTATCCTTATCGTAAAAGAAACGCTATGCATGCATAGCCAGGAGGGCTTATTTCCTATACTGACTTTTTCTTGGATAATCGAGGATTGGACATTGTTTATTTACTCTCTTGGCACCTTTTTATTTATTTATTTATTTATTTTATTAGCTATTATTTATTAAATTTAACCAATAAAACTTATTCATATGTACCATTCTCTTGATATAACCAGTTGTAAAATTATTTGCCAAACACTGGTACCTGTTAGCGCAGCACTATTTTCTCTATATTGTAGTATTTTTAGGTTGAAGCTCCTATAGTGTAGCTGCTCTACAGATACCTACTTCTATTTGATAATATTTTCAAATACTCATTTTTTAATTGCTAAACTTTCTCTCTATTGATTTACACTATTTTTGGCACCATATAGGATTTATTTTTTGTTGTTATTTGTTACGGCTCACATAGAGTTACTGTACCAGGTTACTGTACTCATTGTCAGATCGAAGCATACAGGAGTTGATGGAATCCACCATTTAAACGTAAAGAGCCAAATATACAGCAGTTTACTCACAGATCCCTCTATAGCCAATGGCCACTAAGCAGTCACCCCCCCCTTAGTACAAGCTATTTAAGGTCTGCTCCCCAGCTCTAACTAATTAGATCCAGGTAGTCCACTTGTGTGAAAAAGTGTGTGGAGGATTATCCCTGTCTGCTGCCTCCAGCAACATTATAAATCTCTCTCTGTGGCAAACTATCCTCATTGCCAAAGTATACAGGTGAAACTCGAATAATTTGAATATCGTTCCAAAGTTCATTTATTTTTGTAAATCAACTCAAAAGGTGAAACTAATATATTATATAGACTCATTTCATGCAAAGTGAGATATTTCAAGCTTTTATTTGTATTAATTTTGTTGATTATGGCTTACAGCTTATGAAAACCCCCAAATCAAAATTTCATAAAATTAGAATAACGTGACAAGGTTCAATATTGTAGGCTCAAAGTGTCACACTCTAATCAGCAAATTAATTCCAAACACCTGCAAAGGGTTCCTGAGCCTTTAAATGGTCTCTCAGTCTGGATCAGTAGAAATCACAATCATGGGGAAGACTGCTGACTTGACAGTTGTGCAGAAAAGCATCATTGACACCCAGGTGCACAAGCAGCAGGGATGACCACAGCCTGGAGAGGATTGTCAGGAAAAGGCCATTCAAAAGTGTGTGGGAGCTGCACAAGAAGTAGACTGAAGCTGGAGTTAGTGCATCAAGAGCCACCACACCCAGACGGATCATGGACAGGGGCTTCAAATGTCGTATTCCTCTTGTCAAGCCACTCCTAAACAACAAACAACGTCAGAAGCATCTTATCTGGGCTAAAGAAAGAAAGAACTGGTCTGTTGCTCAGTAGTCCAAAGTCCTCTTTTCCGATGAGAGCAAATTTTGCATCTCATTTGGATGTGAAACCACCAGAGTCTGGTGGAAGAATGCTAATAGCATCCATGCCACGCAGCATTGAGACAGTAGTTTGTGCAAAAGGGGCCCAAACCAAGTACTGAGTACATATGCTTGATTATGCTTTTCAGAGGGCTGATATTTTATTTCATGTGAAACCACCAGAGTCTGGTGGAAGAATGCTAATAGCATCCATGCCACGCAGCATTGAGACAGTAGTTTGTGCAAAAGGGGCCCAAACCAAGTACTGAGTACATATGCTTGATTATGCTTTTCAGAGGGCTGATATTTTATTTCTGACTAGATGCTTTATAGATGACATGACTAGATGCTTTATAGATGACATGACTAGATGCTTTATAGATGACATGACTAGATGCTTTATAGATGACATGACTAGATGCTTTATAGATGACATGACTAGATGCTTTATAGATGACATGACTAGATGCTTTATAGATGACATGACTAGATGCTTTATAGATGACATGACTAGATGCTTTATAGATGACATGACTAGATGCTTTATAGATGACATGACTAGATGCTTTATAGATGACATGACTAGATGCTTTATAGATGACATGACTAGATGCTTTATAGATGACATGACTAGATGCTTTATAGATGACATGACTAGATGCTTTATAGATGACATGACTAGATGCTTTATAGATGACATGACTAGATGCTTTATAGATGACATGACTAGATGCTTTATAGATGACATGACTAGATGCTTTATAGATGACATGACTAGATGCTTTATAGATGACATGACTAGATGCTTTATAGATGACATGACTAGATGCTTTATAGATGACATGACTAGATGCTTTATAGATGACATGACTAGATGCTTTATAGATGACATGACTAGATGCTTTATAGATGACATGACTAGATGCTTTATAGATGACATGACTAGATGCTTTATAGATGACATGACTAGATGCTTTATAGATGACATGACTAGATGCTTTATAGATGACATGACTAGATGCTTTATAGATGACATGACTAGATGCTTTATAGATGACATGACTAGATGCTTTATAGATGACATGACTAGATGCTTTATAGATGACATGACTAGATGCTTTATAGATGACATGACTAGATGCTTTATAGATGACATGACTAGATGCTTTATAGATGACATGACTAGATGCTTTATAGATGACATGACTAGATGCTTTATAGATGACATGACTAGATGCTTTATAGATGACATGACTAGATGCTTTATAGATGACATGACTAGATGCTTTATAGATGACATGACTAGATGCTTTATAGATGACATGACTAGATGCTTTATAGATGACATGACTAGATGCTTTATAGATGACATGACTAGATGCTTTATAGATGACATGACTAGATGCTTTATAGATGACATGACTAGATGCTTTATAGATGACATGACTAGATGCTTTATAGATGACATGACTAGATGCTTTATAGATGACATGACTAGATGCTTTATAGATGACATGACTAGATGCTTTATAGATGACATGACTAGATGCTTTATAGATGACATGACTAGATGCTTTATAGATGACATGACTAGATGCTTTATAGATGACATGACTAGATGCTTTATAGATGACATGACTAGATGCTTTATAGATGACATGACTAGATGCTTTATAGATGACATGACTAGATGCTTTATAGATGACATGACTAGATGCTTTATAGATGACATGACTAGATGCTTTATAGATGACATGACTAGATGCTTTATAGATGACATGACTAGATGCTTTATAGATGACATGACTAGATGCTTTATAGATGACATGACTAGATGCTTTATAGATGACATGACTAGATGCTTTATAGATGACATGACTAGATGCTTTATAGATGACATGACTAGATGCTTTATAGATGACATGACTAGATGCTTTATAGATGACATGACTAGATGCTTTATAGATGACATGACTAGATGCTTTATAGATGACATGACTAGATGCTTTATAGATGACATGACTAGATGCTTTATAGATGACATGACTAGATGCTTTATAGATGACATGACTAGATGCTTTATAGATGACATGACTAGATGCTTTATAGATGACATGACTAGATGCTTTATAGATGACATGACTAGATGCTTTATAGATGACATGACTAGATGCTTTATAGATGACATGACTAGATGCTTTATAGATAACATGACTAGATGCTTTATAGATACTGACACAATGAAGGATCCTTGAAGGTAATGATACTGGTGTTCAGCCATATGTGCCCAGCACAGGTTAGGAGCCTGGCAATGAGTCCCACGGGTGGGTGAGAACAATGGGGCAGATCCAGACCCAAGTGCTTGTTACGTTTCATTGCGTAGCATATTTACGCTAGTGTATTTTCTAGGCTCTCCCCTCGCTCGTATGTACTTTGGTTGTTTTACGTTTCCCAAACCCTACCTTAACTTTTCAAAGCATAAGTACTGACGTATGTAATGGATTCACATACGTAACGGCTTAACCCGGCCCATACTGTACGATTTAAATGCCTCCCTCCACCCACAAAGTGTAATTACAGGTGTCGTATGGATGACCCACCCCTTCGTTCAGAGTCACGTGGCGTAACATGTACTGCACACGTGCGTAGTAAGTACAAATAGGCGATATTACGTCAGCGACTAGCGTACTTAGGTCTGAACCTACCCCAATATGAGTAATGAGCTGTAATGCATTATGAAGCGCCCTATCCCCCTTTATTCATAAAATATATATAGAGAGAGAATGTGAGGGTCCTCTCACCTGGGTAAGCCAGGCTGTGGATGCTGGAGTCTACAGTATGCAGAGGAACAAGGACAAGAAAGAATAACTTTAGACTAAGAAACCTAGAACTACTAGAGATTAACTAATTAAATAAATAAATAGTAAAAAAAAACCATCCCAGGCCTCTATTAAATGCTTGGGCATACTGGTACTTGTAGAAGTCTAAAAACCAGCATGCTTATGGCTGCCAGGGCATGCTGACAGGTGGAGAAATGCCAACATGTCCTGACACCTGGACCCGTTGTGGCTTTTAGTGCCCCTATAAAATATACAATACAAAATAAATAATGAAATCATAAAATAAATAATAATTAGAAAACTACTTACTAACAGGAGGCTTTTCATCTGTAAGTTCCAGTTTCTAAGCTTTTAATAACAAAAAAAAAAAACCCCTTTAGATGTCACACACAGCTGCCAAATGAAAATCTGCTGACCAGGGATCTGGGACATGTGACTTGGACTTTTCCACGCTGTCCTTCGGCAGGAGGTCTTGCTTGCAAGACCTGTTTTACAAGCCAATTCATTAATGTTTCTATTGTGCCTAATAGATATTGCACATCGCATGCGCTTAACCAAGTATTCTCCCAACTTCCACAATCAGCAAGTGGAAGTCAGGAGACTTTTTTAAGTCTGAATCCAGCCTTTTGTCCCAAAAGGTGACAATCTGTAGTATTTAAATCAGGCTTTTCCTCCCACCAAATTCGACCCAGTGTATTACATGCAAAAGGAAGTAATTGGAAGAGTCTTTCAGAGGAGTAATACCATCTTTTATGCATTTAATTGTGGTGGTTCCAGACCAGCAAACAAAACAGGGAGAGCCAACAGTATTGACAAGTGTCTAAAAATTAATTGCTAAATGTAAAGGGAAATTGAGTCTCATATACTGTAGCATTGCTAAGATTCACCATGTCTTGTTCTTATTTTGCATTTGTTGCCCTTCAGTGCCTTGTAGGATAATTCATTGCATGCCTAATTTACAGTGATTTAAGTAATCATGTATGGAAGTCAATACAACGAAAGTCAAATGATTTTTACTTCAGTTATTTAGAAGTGTAATTACGTCTATTTTAAGATGTAACTGTGTAAAGCATGAGTCAGACAGCAAGGTAAAAACATGCGTTGAGCTGCTTGACCTTTTCTTTTTGCTTTTTTAACAAAATAATAATAAAATAGAGATGCTTTGTTTGATGTTAACCTTAAGATTATGTCCAGGATGGGAGTTTCAGAATTTTAAAACGCATGTAATGATAAGTCACCTCCTGCTGCTAAATTACCTGTTTTAATGTTATATTATTCACAGCGATTTGGGTATAGAAAATCTCCCTAATAAAAAAGTTTCTAGTGGCACAAGAGGGATGTGTTTTGCACATTTTAATGGTACTGTTTACCAGTGTAAAGGTGCAGTCTGTCATAATGAAGAGTAAAGATGGTAATGATAGTCTTAATTTACAGTGGAGATGTTTGTTTCATCCATTTAGCTTGCAAGGATTTTTATGAACAGCCGTTTTAAGTATCTATTCAGATTTGCAGGTAGAAAAATATGAATTGATCTTGAACTAATCAGAACAGATTGCTTGTTAGGCATAAGGACCAATGTTTCTGGGATTTATTACACATGCTGATTATACACTGTTTTCTTTTGATTCAAAATGTACTCATGTCAGATGCATTACACTGTGGAAGACGAGCATGTCATATTGACAGTTTTCATGGGGGAAATCTGGTTCTATGGTTATCACATTACACATGGCACATTGCTCACACCTCTGTGAAGCTCAACTGTTATGCTACCATAAGGCCGAAAAGAAACTAATCATCAACTTTTCACCTTTGACCGGTGTCTGGTAAGCATGGCGTTTTATGTATGTTTAGAGGCAGAGTGGAGTTATTTAAAGGGCAGTCTAGTATGTTCAGACCGTTTTCACACTTAGGATAGAAATTGCATACTTGGCTAAAAATATGAATTGCAATTATACGCAAGTGCGATTCAAGGATGGCAGCGGCTGCAGCTAACCACACCCACACACTTGTTCGCGTTTTCCTTTATATTTTTGGACTATCACTTAATTCTTTGGAGAAGTGAAAATAGAAGACAACTCTAATTGTGCCATGAGCAACCCCAAAAAAAGCGAAAAAAACATTTTATAATAAGAGATACATGCAAAAAAATATAATCCTGCAAAAAGGATTTGCTGGGCATGATTGTTTAAAATTAAAAAAAAAAAATGAAATAAAAAACAAAAAACTTACAAATGTAGCATAAATTACCAAACAACAGACATTTGGCAGACTGGTTTAAATAAGTCGAACATTTAAAAATAAAACAAATAAATGTAACATTATTCCTATATTGAAAATAAACACAAATAACTGAAACAAAAGGCTACCTTGACACTGTTGAAAGTCTTTTATTAAATAGCATAAGACCATAGCTTTAAGTAGGTGAGCCTTATGTCTGTAAATGCACATGTGCATTGATTCAAATTACGCAGCGGCTGATGGCTGTGTGCAGTGTGTTTGGATGCATGGACTTACATATGGTACAACAAGCTTAAGCAACTTACAAGTGGTCGACCTTAACTTTTCCCATGCTTATGTTCTTTCACGCAAGCCACTCCTTGTGAATGAGTCGTAACTCTGTTGGCACACCTATACTGTACATTAGTAGCCCATGTGCAGTTTATTTGCATTAAATGTCTTGCCCCTCAGGCCACGCATGTGGGACTCGTCCCGTGCCGATGCGTGCATCAGTCATAAGTCTGACCTCTGTGTGTGTGAATCAGTCGGTTATGTTTTACGTGCGTATATTTGGGTTCTAGGCATGCTTTAAAAATCAACACGCATGTAGATTCCACACTTATTTATGTGTGAATACTGTCCTCCATGCCCAGTGACGTAACTACTGTAAGAGCAGGTGGTGCAGCTGTCATGGGTCCCAGAGAAGAGGGAGTTCTGCAGAAGAAATGCCAGAAACTTCAGAGGATGTTGCCAAGCTGTCAGCTGATGGCAATGTTTTTATAAACAGTGCTGATTGCCATCTAAGTTGCCAACCACTGACAATTGCAGGTCCAGGACTGCACTGCATATGAACCAGATATGGGGGGCAGAGATCCTCTACAATAAAGACTTGCGCTCTAACTACTTGCTATTGGTCTACGTCTGCCCCTGTCCATGTCCGTACCATGCTGCCTGTGCTTATCTGACTAAGGTCATCTTTTTTTTTTTTTTTTTCTTTTTTATTAGATTTTCACAGAAAATGAGGTACAAGTAGACAGAATGAACAAAATCAGATAATGTATTTCACAAAAGTCATATACTGCACATAACATGGGAACATCACGCAGAAAAGTGACTAATACAATTACAGTTTCTAATGCAAATGTAAATACAATTCAATTAAAGTAAACAATGTGCGTGAATTGCTGTATACAAAGAGTCATGGTTTTCAAGAGTAATCACCTTAACTACTCGCCTCATAATAACATATAAACAACAGTTAACCAACAAAATGAAAAAAATAATAGTCGAATGACCAAAAGAAAAAAAAAAAAAGAAAAGAAAAGAGAACCTATAGTCCGGGCTCTTATGTATAAGCAATATAAACAATATAAGTCACCTGCTTATACCATATCAACACCTTCGCAGCTCCCGATATATCTACTTGTACTCAGTCTCCAGGAGCCGAGAGCTCATCTTGAAGATTTCAATAAAGAAACCATGTCGTGGATTCAAATAAGTTGTAGATATGTGTCTGTCGGTCTGCAGGTAAATAACTAATATAGGAACCCCACTTTTTATGGAAGTTGTGGATGCCCTTTTCCATGTCTGGCAAGGTAGCCCATATCTCCATATATAACAACTCTAAAAGTGCAGTTTCCACATAACCAATAGAAGGGGGTTGGATTTAATCCAGAGCTGTAATATGGTTTTCTTGACTATAGTAACTATTACTGTGAGTAGCGGTAGGGCTGCTTTCACTCCTGGTACCTCAACCCAACTATCAAAATTTGCCCATAATAACGCCTGCTGGTCTATATTGACCTTGAATTTAAACACTATGTTTATGAATCCTATAAGTTTATGCCAAAACCTACAAATTTTCCCACAACCCCACAAATTATGGAAAAAAAGTAGCTCTACTAGATTTGCATGACTAAGGTCATCTTAATGGAGAAAAAATTATTCTTACAAATTGTTGCAAAGAATATCCCTTAAATGATGATCTCAATAAAAAAAAGATTTTCATAAATATAGTTGTCCAATACCTTATCATTACGCTGTGATTGAACAATCAGAATTAGTGATCTCTTCTCCCTTCTGTGTAGAAGTAGTTCAGTAAAATTCATTTGTCAAACATCTTGAAATGATAATCCATCGGAAGGGGGTGCAGTTGTCGGCACGATGGGCAAGTTTTTGAGAATTATGCAACCAGTGGCTTAATTTCGGCTGCATCATTCCCGATTACATTTTAAAACTGAAAAATTCCGGATTGGGTACCATTTCGAATGGAACTTTTTGAAGAGTAACCCGTTCTGGTTAGAATGTGCAACAGGAAAGGGTTAGGGTTAGGCTGCAGAGAGGGGACAGTTAGGGTTAGACTCTGGGACGACAATGGTTACAGTTAGGCTGTGGTCAAGGTTAGAGTTATGGGAGGGATAGGGCTAGGCTGCAGAACAAGGATAGTAAGGGTTAGGGGAGGGTTAGGCTACGAAAGAGGATGGTTAGGGTTAATAAAACTTACCTGTCTCTGTTCCACTATTTGAAATTGTTGCGGTCGCAGTGGCCATCTCTTCTAAGTGCAGACAGATGAAAACTGATGACAGTTGGCACCTGGCAGCTGGAAATCAATCTATTGCAAGACAGATTGTCTAACCGGCAAACCACACCCCATGGGAAGTATTCATTTGTACATTTGTTTGTATCTATTACAGTAACCAGCTACAGCAGAAAACGTAAAGCATTTCCATTAGGCTGTCGTATTCTATATATATCTACAGCACAATTAAACACCCCACCATAGAATGTTTGCATGTTGGTACTTTAATAGTTATGCGGGAGAAGTACAAGATAAATGCCTTTGCCTTTGAAGTATGTGAATCCAATTTAAATTTCAATATTCAATATTGAGATATCTATTTTAAATGTATCCTTATATCCCCTCAGGCTTTGAGTAAATTCTGAGTAAATTAGATTTCTTCAAGGTTTCTAGGTAAATACACTGAAGTTTAATAAATAACTATTAAAATATTAATGTAAACGTGAATATACACTAGATGGACAAAACTATCAAGTACGGAATTCTGGTGTTTCAATCAGACCCGTTGCCACAGGTGTATAAAATCAAGCACATAGCCATGATGGACCGTCTTCACACTTAAGAGTAAAATTGCGCACTTACCTAAATATATGCACGTAAAATATCTGCAATACCCATTCAAAGAAAAGAAATAAACCGATTAACCACTCCCTCTGGGTCGGGAGTTCAACATAAGGACGTAAGTATAATTGCATATAATTAGCTACGTGTGGACTTAGCTGTGAATCGGTAATGGTTTAAGTTTAGGCTCTGGAAAAGTGAAATAAATTTTATTTCTAAACACATCAAGTAATGACATTAAGATTTATATTAAAAAAATAACCATAAAAAACATAAAAAATAAAACAAGAAATAAAAATAAACATGACATACTTTAAAAAAAAACCCAAAAACAAATACTGTATGAAGTTATATAAATAATGATCCACTACATATAGAAAGTTTCCTAAAACATTTACAAAAGAATAATTGTAAAAAATAAAACCCAAAATAAACAACCACAACTATAACTATAGATGTAAATGTAATTGTGTTTGTTATAATAATTTTAAGTCATTAGTTTTACAAAAAAAATTATCAAATTATACACAAAATATAGCAATTTTACATGGTTAACGTGTAGCACAAAACAACTTACGAGTGGTCGAGGGCTACTATAACTTTTCGCGTGTGTGTGTTAGTTTATGCACGTTACTCCTACCTGTGAATCAGTCCTAACTATGTTGGCACACCCATACTGTACATTAGTAGCTCCTGTGCAGCTCATTTGCATTAAGGGTCTTGCCCATCTAGCCATGCATGCGGGACTCGTTATGTGCCGATGGGTGCATTAGTCCTAATTCAGACGTCCATGTATGTTAATTAGTCGGCCAGGGTTTCCGTGGGTTCCATGTGCAGTTTGACTGATCGTAAAAATAAGCACATAGATTGCACACTTACTTAAGTGTGATTACGATCCGATATCTCCATTTGCCAGCATTTGTGAAACAAAATGGGCCATTCTGAGGAGCTCAGTGATGGTCCTTTTTTGGTCTATGTTCTGATCTGGATCGGGTGCACTCGCTTGGGCACAGCCTTACTATACATTGACTACTCTCACCTTTGGATCAGCCCCTTCATGTAAATTATGAACACACACCCAGACCAACCATTGGAATGCACCACACTGCCATTTGTACATAAAATAGCATAAACTAGGAGCCAGAAAGGAAAAGTGGAGATGTTGCCCATAGCAACCAATTGGATTCTAGCTGACATTTTCTAGTATGCAATAGGAAAGTAAGAGCTAAAATTTGATTGGTTGCAATGGGCACCATCTCCACTTTTCCTTTCCTGCAATTTAGTAAATCCGGCCCTATGTCTAGGTTGTGTAATAACCACTTGAAAACGCTAAATAATACTTTGCGTGTATAACTGTACACGAGAGAGCAAAGAAGACTCTTTAGTCAAACATTTTTTGAGTACATGAGACATAAATCAACATAAATACCTATGAGTTGAATTAATTTTGAGGGTGATTTACTCAGACCACAGTTTTAACTGGGTCAACATCATTTGCTTGATTTCCCCGTGTCTCCCTGTTTTATAGCCTCAAGAATGCCCTTTTCTATTTTCTCTAAATGTATATTACTGTTTTATGCTACAATGAAATTGCCTGTGGAAATTAACAATGAAATTTTGAAAAATATATTTGATCTTTGAAGGTCATTACTCTTTATTTTTCAGTTATTATTTTTATGTACCATGGAAATAATGGCTCTTGTTAATTTATGATGCCAGTATCCTACAGTGTAGTGATTGCCACTGTCAATCAAGATTCCAACTGTGATGCAATGCTGCCTATACAACTTACCTGATTGTTGCTATAGCTTTATAGCTAACTTCTTCCAAATTGTTTTCTATGCTAAATAATTTCTGAAGGGGCAATTAATGCCTTTAAATTTGCTCATCTTTCTTACAATTAAATAAACTGAATAAATAAACAATCTATTACTGTAAAGTGCTGCATAATATGTGAGTAATTATTATAATAATGACAATTAATCTGTCCCCTTTCTTTACATATATTATTACCATTCTTTAGACGGCAGTTACTTTGTCACATGCCTTTATCAGTTTAATTCTTAGAGACCATGTTAATGTACTAATGTATATATTTTGCATGTCTATAAATTGGTATATTTTGTGAGGATGATGTTAGTAACTAGTGTACTGATTTGTTTATTAAATTTCAGTTTATAATATGTATATATTCAATTTTAATTCCGATCCAATATAAACCATGTGTGCTTCATGAATCAACTCAAAACACAAGACACCAAATAGACAAAAAATAGGTCTAAAAATCAGGTGCGTCTTATGCAGGGGATGCAACACTGAACTTACCTTTGCTGTCCCTCCGGTGGTCTCTCCGACGGTGTCAGGCTCCCTCTTCCGCAGCTGTGCCTCTGGCTCTCTCCTTCGCATTGCGCGCTTTACAAAGACGTTGCGTGACCTTAGGTCACCTCAATATCATTGTGCAGCGCGCACAGCGAGGGACACAGTTGGAGTCACAGCTGCATGGGAGAGAGCCTGACACCGCCGGAGGGATCACCGGAGGAACAGCAAAGGTAAGTTCAGTGTTGCATCCCCTGATCCCCTGTATAAGATGCACCCAGTTTTTAATTAAGTAAAGCTAAAAATAATAGTTAAAAAATACATAAAATTTTTTATTTTTTTTAATTTAGGCTCCAAAACATGGGGTGCATCTTATACAAGGGAGCGTGTTATACATGGGGAAATACGGTATATTGTGAAAAAGAACAAAACAATGCAGAAATAAAACAAAAAAAAGAAAAAATACTGTGTTGACTATATTTCTTCAACCTGTGAATTATGTATTGGTACATACATTTCAAATAAGATGGAACCATCCAAATTACAAAAGCTAACCAATAAGGTTACAGGCAAGATGATATAGTGGCAACAATTATTTGTCAGTATGTTTGCCAATATATATGTCAATATATTTATATTTATTTTAAATGAACTATAATAGATATCATGTGTTACTATACTTGTGCAATAACACTATATACAGTTGTTAATATACATATGTCTAATAAAACATCTTTTGCTGTTTGACTTTGCTGATTTTTTTAGAGTAATTTCTACCAAGTATTTTGATATTCTTTGAGTAAGATTTAAGTAAATTATAGCTAATAGACATAAATACAATTTGTAATAAAACTCTTTTGTTAATCTGAATATGCAGCAAAACTTTCTGTTCAGTTTATCCAGAATTTCCAAAAGGTTGTTTTTTTTTAGCACAAAAAGGAACTCGTTTATAGTGGTTTACAGATGCTTATGAATAGAGAAATGCAAATGATTACCTTTCCTAGCAATAATTATATTCAGACCCAGGTATAGGTAACACTACAAGGTAGCCCAATGAATAGGCAACATACAAGGTAACTTAGAAATTGGCAACACTACAAGGTAACCCAGGGATAAGCAACACTATGCGCCATTTCCTTATATTTGTAGTAACTCCTATTTCCTCACTATGTAACCTTAGGTGGCTCCTATATTGAGCCTCAGGGCTATACCTTATATTAATAGTTAGGTCAGCACGCAGACCAGATTGCCTTAAATGTGGCTAGAATCTAAATAGTTGCTATGGACAAAAATAGAACCTTAATAAACCTATCCCTATGAAAGAATTCTTATGGGATTATTCAATAAAATGCATAAACATGAAATTGCCAACCAGGCACCACAGATTTGGTGGAGTGCATTAGCAAATGCAGCTAAATACAGCCCCTTAATGCCTTTACACTGAGAAAGTAAGGTTGTATATTTCGTCAAAGTTTATGTTTACATGGTTACAAATGATCATTTATTTTATTAATCTTATATCTTGTGTTCTATGCTCATTTTTACATTTATTTATCTTAATATTGGTATTTAAATGGTTGCTACCTTGTGCAAAACATTCCAAGTTACACATCAATGTATTAAGGCAATTAAATATAATTAACATATTTAGTTACTAAGCAACAGGTAACACAATAGCATCATAGCAACCGTGTTTTATCTAAAAAAAAATCTGTACTTGTTTTGGTAAATTAGGGATAAATACTTTAGATTATTGGAGCACAGTAATAAGAAAATAAGAAATCTAAGTAAAAAGTTAGTATAAGTAATTAATAAGAAAACAGAAATAGGTGATTGCCTCAAATTGCTTAATAGAAGGCACAAACATGTACAAACATACTGTATATACTGACATAACTACAGACCCACAAAGGGCCACTATGGAAATGTTTAGTATGGCACCATGTGGCCTAACATTCAATCAGCAAGCTGAATGGCTCCCTATTCTTCAAAGCTGCTGCTGTTGCTTTATATCTATGTACAAAGCTGCTCTGACAGCTTTGAAGGTATACTTTACAGCTGTCAGAGCAGCATAGTACATAGATATAGAGCAGCGGCTATTGCAGGAGTAGTACAGACAGGGATCAGCCGAAAATGCGCTGTGTGAAGCGCGGCTTCGGCTGATCATGCTGTATATCTATGTACTATGCTGCTCTGACAGCTTTAAAGTATACCTTCAAAGCTGTCAGAGCAGCTTTGTACATAAGCAGAAGCAGCAACATAGAGCGTTTCCTCCCTCCCCTCTACTGCTAGGATTATCGGTCTCAGCAGGAGAGGTGTATGGTGCTGATAATGGGACATTATCAGCACCATACACCCCCTGCTGGGACCGATAATCGTACAAGTGTATGAAACATACATAGAAAGTGACGGCAGATAAGAGCCACATGGCCCATTTAGTCTGCCCATTTGTTCAAAACGATACTGACCCTAGACCCTATTTACCCTCAATTTGGTTTACAATTTAGGATACCCCCAATTTTATTATACCGGCATGCTTACACTGATATGTATTGTGGTAAAATTTGATTGTAAATGTCCATTTTTTGTTTCAAGATTTTTATAAATGACTATATGTTTATTCTATATATATTTATTTATTTATTTCATTTTTCGTTTTTATGGTCAGCGTAGTTACCATAGGCCTTGTTGTTTCTTAGTGTATTCATGAGTAATAATATGAATGTCTCTTGTAGCAGATAAGAAGTCTGTTAAAGCCATACATTAACAGTATGAACTGACATGTCTGTTTGACTGCTTTGATAATATGTAAAACCCCGCTAGGAATGTAGTATGAATATCGAGATACTGACCCAAAAGAATGACACTTTCACACAAAAGGCTGACAGTGTTTCCAATTGTATTTTTTTACCTTTGTATTCTTTTACCTTTGTGCACGATGTAAAGTAAATGAAGGAATGTGTGTAGGCAATTAGCATAGAAGTGTAGTGATTGGTCCACCGCCGGCACCGATGAGCTATTTAAAAAGAGGGGAATCAGAAGACTGCACTCCACTTTGAAAAAGGGCGGTTCGCGCCCGAAACGCGTCAGAGGAGAGCAGCACACACAACAGACCACGGAGGATTGCCTAGAACGTACGGAGAGACTTGCAAGGTGGAGCCAAGACCTTCCCGGGATACCAGCTGTCAGGCCCCGTCCTGCCTGTCACCCCGTCCTCTATCCACCCTCCGGGTACTGTTTTTTTGTTACACTGTATTGTATGTATTGTTTATTGTTTATTGCGTATGGTTGTTGCAGGTGGCAACAGTGATGTTATTAGGATGTGATGTCCGATTATTTTTAAAAAATTTAATGTTACTGATTTATCCTTCTTGTCACCGTTTTTTCCTTGGAGTGAATCTAGGGAGAAGCTACACCATTTCTTCATTGTATTCCCCTGATAGTGGACTCACCCCCCTTTTCAGTTGTGTTATTTAGTTGATACCTACATTTATGCTCATTGCCTACATCTTTATTGGAGGGCAGTGCAGCGCTGATTACCCTCTTCTTTTCTTGTTTACAATTGTTTTTTTAGGGTGGTAGACCCTTGGAGGGAGACCAGCAGCAGCACTGTTTTATTGTCTCAGCGCCTGTTCTTATCCCCATTTTTTTATATTTCATTGGAATTCTGCATTGTTCTTTGTGTTAGTATATGTTGGGTGCTTTGATATGTATATGCAGGTTAAAACCACTGCGGTGTTTGAGATGTGAATTACAGTCCGAAAGGTTACATTACATATTTAAGAACACACATTACTTTAATATGGGTATAGAGAGAGAGAGA
>WWET01000515.1:488001-505176 GCA_011038615.1 Limnodynastes dumerilii
TGTGTATTTTATCGTCTTGTTTTCTTAAGCATGTAGTATATATATATATATATATATATATATATATATATATATGTAAAGCATTATCTGCTGTAGTGTGTACTTTTTCCTGATTATTACATTTCTACTAATATTTTCCATTGGAAGTCATTGTAGACTGACAATGTTTGGGGAAACAGGATTTTTTGTTCCTGATGAACAGGGGTATATCTATGGGTCCAGTGCCCCTGGCAAAGTAAGGGACTGGCAAGCCCCCCTCCCATTACCCCTTACCCATTTACTCCCAGTACTCCCATCATGTGCCTCCAGCACCTCCTCCCCAGTACTTCCATCATGTGTCTCCAGCTCCTCCCCCCTAGTACTCCCATCATGTGCCTCCAGCAGCCTCCCCCAGTACTCCCATCATGTGCCCCCCCCCCCTCAGCTTTTCTTACCTTACCTGTGTCCTCAGAGCGGGACTGTTGCTAGAACTGAAGTCCCACGGTGGGCGAGACTTGCAAGGGAAATGAAGTCCCGCGGTCACAGAGAAGCCTGGAACCGCGGGTATCCTCGCAACCAGCCAGCCCTCATTTTAAAAGCATTCAGCCGCAGTCTGACTCCAGACCAGCGCTACACTAGGCGACACTATCTCTTAGCCACGGGTGGCACCCCACTTTGGCTGGCACCCCTGGCGGTTGCCATCCTGACCAATGGGTAGATATGCCTCTGCTGATGAATGACACTGATAATTATCCCAATATGCAGAAACATTACTGGGTTGCTGAAACCAATTATCAGATCAGTCTAATCATCGTTCCATTGTGTGGCCAGCATTAATGTGGCAAAATATTTCTGGTAAATTGAGGTGTTAAAAAGGCATTACAAATAGCCATCGCAACACCAATTCTTTTTTCCATACAATAGACTCCTATATCTTAGTGGAGAATTATAAGTTATACAAATGCAATATGATAACAGACTGAGCAGGTACATAGACCTCTTCATTTGGCACTAGGTTCCCTCACCTCTTTCATAGAATCCTTTATCTCTTTCTATCCCCTGTCTAGCAAATAATGCAATTTCATGTCAATTCAATGAAAATACAGTTTCATTTATGTTGGAACATTTATTGAACTGATCCTTGGAGGGTCAATAATAAGCAAACGGCTTATTTAAAGCTCATGTGCACAGTGCAGTCTAAAAATCCATTCAACTGGAAAACTAGTAAAAAACAAAAATCAATGATACCATTGAAACAGTTTTTTTTGGTCTAGATAAGTGGTTGCCTATTCCATTTCATTGCAAGGGTACACTAAATTATAAAAATATGAGCAATAAACTCTAACAGGTATTTCCTTCCTGGAAGAATGTATAATATACAGTCAACTGGCGCAGGTGCACTTATATAACTGCAGTCTACTGAATAAACAAAATGCGTGCCACACCTTATAAATCAGTAAATATACAGAAAAAGAGAGTCATTCAAATGGGTGCAAATAAGTGAACAAAAAACAATGCTCAAACTACACTAAAAAAATAAATGAATAGAGCAAAGTTTGTGTAGGACAAACAAATAAAGTGAATCAGATATAATTGTATATCGGTGAAAGAAATATTTGAAAAAGCGAAAAAAAGAAAAACAAAAGTTCAATGTCCCAAATGTCACAATTGAAAGTGAGGTGAAGCTTACAGTTATGTAGACATAAGTGAAGTGTTCCAATGAGCTGTAGATAGATCTTTTCTAATTGGTCCTCCTCTTTTTTCCTGTTTGCAGTGAAGATCATTTTTCAGTTTGTATCAAATGAAGGTCACCTAAAATGTTTTATGTATTGCCGCCTCTTTGACTTTGATAATGGGGATGACTTCTTCTCCCTTTTTAATATGAAATTAAAAGAGAAAAAACTTAAAATAAATTCACAAAATTAATTCAATGTTAAAATATTACATACACATTGAATAAACATACATTTTAAAAATGCAACAATTTATAAGAGAAAATTTCCCCCGGGGGGAGCCCTGTATCGGATGACAGAGGATCGGGATGCAGCTGATGAAATGTCTGCGATAATGGACCTGATTCAGAGATTGAAATTAAGAGAGGAAAGTTACTCCTGGGCAAAACCATGTTGATTTCAGAGGGAGTAAAGTAATTGTATTCTTTGCATGCAGGGATATATCTCTGAATTGCTTACTGCACACAGATACTGACCAGCTTTACTATTACACTGTTATTTAGACTTGGGATAGGAAACATCACCTCTCAACTCTAATGCTTTTTGCAACAGATGAAATTTAACTCCCCTGATATCATATTATTTTAAAACTCTGAATCAGGTCCAATGTCACCAACCTACTGCCGTCTTTATGGAGTGTCAACCACCGCCTGTTTCGACATTAAAGTCTTTATACAGGTAGTGACCACATCAGCTGCATCCCGATCCTCTGCTATCCACTATGGGGCTCTTACAATTGTTGCATTTTTAATTGTATATTTTTTCCATGTTTTATCATTATTTTAAATTTGATATAATAAATTGTGAATATATTATACACATCAGAAACTTTTTCTTTTTCAATATCAAAGTCAAAGAGGCGGCTGTATTTTCAAATATTTTTTCTCACCAATATACAATTATATCTGATTCACTATCACTTGTTTATCCTACACAAACTTTGCTCTATTCTTTCCTTTTTTCCTGTGGTTTGAACATTTTTTTAAATATATCTTTCACTTATTTGCGCCCATTTGAATGACTCCCTTTTTTTGTATAGGTATTTTCTTCCTACCCAGTAGGATAACAATAAAGCAGTTTAGATTGAAATAGATTTCAAGTTTAAAAGAACAAATCACATAGAATGCTATGTTTTTTTCTTCAGGAAGGGGACACATAGGAAAATGTTTTAAGGAAATGTTTCTAAAGAATTCTGTAGTGGCTCCGAATCTCAATGATACCTGCAGTTTTCAGTCATAATTGTTCATTGGGAAAGAAAAGCTAAAATATCAGTGATAAACTCTGTTATATCAGATCTTTAGACATAATAAACTGAAACAAACTGGAAATTTTAAATTTCTGGTTTACCACTAAACATTCCCAGTGACCCATTTGCTATTGTGTATTTCTACTAGTTATTCATGTAATGTGCACCTATATTGAAAGTGTTTACAGTAGGCAGCAACAACAGGATGTTCTAAAAACTTACCCAGCATGGATTCAGGAAGTGTCCTAATAACACAAGGAAGTTATAAAATATTCTCTCTGCAAATCAGAAATGTTAAATTATAGTCCAGCTGTTATTGTAATACTTTTTTTTGCTTAAAATGCTTTACTTTATTTAGTTTTAAATTATTTATTTATACTTCAGTTTTACCAATTTAAATTAATTATTATTAGTTGAAACATTGTATAGGCTGCTGCCAAACACCTCTGTCAGTACATATCCGCATGTTTCAAAAGTGTGCTTATATTCAGCGGTTACACTCTCCGCAACGACACTCTGAATTTCGAAAAAGGGACATCCGAAAGTAACTTTTCGGATGTCCCTTTTTCTTATACTTACCGCTTTCTACTTTTTTTTGTGAATGGGTGAGTATGCCGTTCCTTCCGCCGCACCTCTGCTGCTGCTATCGTCGGACCTGGAACAGGTAAGTAAATTATCTCTGCGGGGTTAGGGATAGGGTTAGGGTCAGGCTTCAGGGGAGGGAGGGTTAGGGTCAGGCTGCAGGGGAGGGAAGTTTAGGGTTAGGCTGCAGGAAATGGTGGGTTAGGGTCAGGCTGCCAGGAAGGGAGGGTTAGGGTTAGGGTAGTGAGAGGGGAGGGTTAGGGTTAGGGAAAGGAGTGTGGGACTATTTTTTTTACTACATTTAGGACCTAAGAGCTTTCCGTTCTCTGTGGATCGATTGCAAAGCCTCTTCGAGGAGAAATCTGAATTTTCGCAATTCAGATTTTCTTTGCGGGGACACACACCCATATTCAGTACTCTCCATCCAAAGTCGCTACTGTCAGAACTCTTCCTACATCTCCATCTCTCTAACTTACTGTCCCCTCTAAATCCTTCTCCCCACTCTACTCTACCTTCTGTTTATACCCCTCTCCCCACGTTTCCCTTTATACAATCTCTCCACTGTTGTCTCTATACCCTATACTCACTATACTCTATAGTCTTCCCACTATTTTCTATATACTCTCTATACTCTATACCATATGTTCTTTTTACAGCCCTCTCTCCATTGTTTCTCTTTATCCCTCTCTCCACTGTTCTTTCTATACTGTCTCCCCACTATTCGCTAACATTGCTGACATGCAGGTTGGTTTTTACCAATACCTTTGAGTCTACATGTTTGAAATGCCAGGCTCTCAGTTGGGTGTGGGTCCCTGCTTAGAATGCTATGATGCTATGGTTAATGCACAACATCCATTTGCTTCACTAATCTATGTGTTTTTAGATGACGTTACATACTTCTAAGAATATACATGTCTCAAAGCAACATTCATTCGTCCACAATTTTTGAATGCTACAACTAGACAAATTTTCTTCTCCAATAGTTCTTCAACACAAATGTTTACCCTTGATTTATCATATTCAATGTTGATTTATTTTAACTTCACTTGGCCCAAAGCATAAATCTCTCATTCACACTTATATATAAGGCAAGACTTAGGGTGTTAAGTGCTAAGATTTAGATTGTCTATGCAATTTTTAAAAATTTTCTGAAGCACCCTGTATCTTTGTAACATATTCTACCAATTGCCAACCTTAAACACGCTTTATTTATACTTACATTAAGTGGTATATCTGATGGCATGTAAAGGCAGAAAATGGAAACCATGATGAAAACTGTGTTCTAGAAAATTATTGTGAGAATTTCATTCGTTGCTATAGGCAACATCTCCAGTTGTCATCCACTTACCCTTATGCTCCTTTTATACTGAAACAAGTTAACAACCAGATTACAACCATACAGAAAATGATTCGTGGTTGGATTACCACAACCAACATGTATCAAACTTCTGTATTTCCTTTATAATGTATGCAAATGAGCAGGGACTTCCTTTTTATATGTCTGCTAACACCTTGTCTAATTGTATTACTTTGTTTGCTTCAACTTTGTTATACACTATGAAACATACTAGTTCTATATAAATAAATATTAATAAAATAAACATTAAAAATGGCAGAAATTGTCATATTTTAATGTAGATCCATCTTGTAATCTAAATCTGTCATTTGCTAGTCACATTGCATGATGGTGTCACATTTCTTGTTATCACATTTAATTTTGTTCCAGCATTTTGAAAACCTACACAGTGTGTAATGCAATAATTTATCACTAAATCAAAGCCAATTAGAAACTGATATGTGAATATGCCAGGTGTTTAAAAATAGGATGAACTTATTTTGATTTCTGACAGGCAAATCTAGCAGAAACATTTTTTCCATTACCAGTTCTGTTCTTTGCTACTAATTAGGAAGTTTCAATCCAATTTTCATTGGATCATATTTTGGCTACTTCCTGATTAGAAAAGTAAATATGATGAATTTAGTTCAAACAGCTTTACAGCAGCTATGATATTTTTGTGCTGTTCCTGCTTGGGTAGGTATTTTATTATTAAACCACTGAAGCAAAAGCAATAATTTGCCAGAATTCTCTTTTTTTGTCCTGGGTAACATTTTCAGTATATCCTTAATTTTAGTGACAAGGCAAAATAAATGCCATATCATCTTGGTTTTTTAACCAAATAAAAAGTCTTATTTATGTCTAATTGAGCCAAATATATATGTGTCTTTCTTTTGAAGAAAGGGCCTTTTCCTATAAGAAATATATGAGTGGGTTTACTTTGGCTGAACTCATGGATGTTGGTGGTATATTGGGGTATGAGTTCAGTTTGATACATGCACATTCATATCACTATAATAATACTACTATACTTAATACAGGGCCTTCGCGGAATATTAAACAATATAAAGTTAGCCACACCCCCACATATGGACAGTTCTCTAGGTGTGTGGAATTAATTGTAATCATCTTTTTATTGAAAGCATTTTTTTTTGTTTTATTAAAATTTTTTTTTGGAAATGACAGATATTTAGTTATGTAAATAGAAATGTTGTCTATAGTGTTAAAGGTGTAAAGGCATTAAAAAACATATATACAAACCATTTGTTAATCAACTTAAGAGTGTTCGAGGGCTATCTTATCTTTTTTCGTGCATGTGTATACTTCTGCAATTCACTCGCACTTGTGAATCAGTCCTAGCTGAGGAACACCCATACGTCTGTGTCTGTGACTCAATTGCCTATGGTTTCTGTGCATATGTTTGAGTTCTGGGCATGCGCAGTATATCCGCTCATAAAAATACGCCCAGAGATTCTGCACTTTCTTAAGTTGGAATCAGGTCCATTATTTTTAGTTCTCTACTAGATTTTATAATAATAATAATTAGAACTATAATAATTATTATAATAAAAATAAAGCATATTTAACTTCAACATAGTGTCTATTTTCTACAATGGTATCTATATAGCATTTCTGTCCTGCTGTACAATTCTACAAACTGATTAACTGTAAAGTCATTTAACAAACCCAGTGTTACAAATAATGGTAACTTTGTTGAGCACCACTTCCGATCTCGTGTTAGCAACAATGATCAAATTCTGCTTACATGGCTTATCATAGTTATTATGCTTAAGAATGTGTGGCCTGAATCCTTGATTTTTTTCTGAAACAGCAATTTCCAAAGTCTTTCAGAATTCTTCCAGTAAATTGTGAAATGAATGTTAATCATACGCTGGTCTTACGTACACAGATAACGCAATATGGTTACAAAAGGTCACTGCTAAAATAAATTAATGCTTATGGTGATGTGAGAAATTTTAGTTATTAAAATTTGAGAATGTTTTTGTTTTTTCTTTAACTTTCTTTTATTGAAGCAGCAGGCATACAATAGATAGACATTGACATGAAATAGACAAGGGCTGCTACAGCATTTTTAAATCTTTACAGTAAGGTAACAGCATAACAACATTGTATAATAGCAAATGTAAAAGGGGTGGGTGAGGTAGGGGAAGATCACCAAGCAAATAGTCATAGGCGCGAATGTAATATTTTTGTTTTTTTACTGTGCCATGTGCATCAAAATGTCATCAATAATGTCATCAATAAAACGTTACTGTTAAAAGCCCTTCAAGTTGAAACAGAGAAACCTACAGTATAAAGCAAGTATTGCACTGATACAGCTCAAAGAATTTTTATAAACATTTGATTGATTGATTAATTTAATTATGTATTAATAATGTTTTAATCATGAGCGAACCTACAGAGCAGCAGTAAAGGGACATAATATACCACCAAATATTCAGTCCCTGTCAGGACACTCAGTTGATTTTGACAGTGTTCAAATACAACTTAAATACCAGGACATTTTGGAAGTCTGATTTAATCAACAACTCCAAATTTGTACATTTAGTAACCTGTGGCACTTATGTAGATTTATAAGGCTAAGACTCTCCTTGGCATTGCCCTAGACCTCTGCTCCCCACACAAAGGGTGTTCTTTAATGAATTTGCACAGTTAAGTGAGGAATTCCGACCAAAGTGATTTTCATATCTTTTCCTTACGTAGATTGCGTAAATGTGGTCTGAAAGACCGCATTTATGCAATCTATGTAAGGAAAAAATACGTAGATAATGTAAAAAATGTACTACGCATGCGCAGTAGGAAAAACCGCTAAACACCGGACGTATATTTTATATATCCAGTAGTCTGCATACAGCCCTTAATCTTTATGAAATGTTACAGTTAATTTTTCTTATTTCTTTTTTTTTTTTGTCTTTTATCAGAAATTATACTAGGTCACACATATTGTGTGGGAGGTGCTACTTCTTAACTGAATTACATTAATATAGAGCGAGAGAGAAACTAATTAGAGAAGTGCAACCAGGATAATAATGTATAATATTGACATCATCAAGCCCCGCCCATCTCTAGTAACAGTATATATAGTGCCATTGCTAGGCAGGAAGTAGGGTTTCATGATGCGATTTGCATAAAATGACATCATAAAGCTCTGCCCTTACACTGGTATCTCTTTCTTTCCTCTGAGATCTCCCAGAGGGAAGAACTGAGAAGTTGTCCAACATGATAAACTGTGATTATTAGTTAAGATCTTTTCATTTATTTACTGTCCAAGAACTGTTGCAATAGAATGATTCTGTACAGCACAGGACAAATGCAAAATAACCTGAAGTATTTTGGTTTTGCAGTCTTCTGTATATAAGGATACATTTAAGATTAAAAATGAAGATGTCTATAGCAACCATTCTGAGTCTTTCATTATTTTATGGAAAAATTGAAAAATTTAGCTACAGTCGGATTAGCTTCCACTTTTCCTCATTAATTATACACCCCCAAGCCCCCACCCACCCAAGAGTGCTTACTCTCTGTTATGGGTAAATGTAATGGTTCAGCAACAATGTATTCCTGTATATACAGACATAAGTTCAGTTTATACAAGCATAAATTTAGTTTATGCTGGAAAATTTAGATTAGTAGAAGATGCTTGGAATAGATTGGAGTTCCAAATTTGGAAGACAATTATCTGCCATAATCAGTGAAATAAAGCTTGCAAGCAGTTATATTACTTAAAGTTAAATTTACTATAATGTTCCCAGTGGAACTTAAGGTTTGGTAAATACCCAGAGTTAAATGATACCACACAAGACAATTCTTATAATAGTATTTAATAAAGAATTAAGCAAAACACATGAATAATACTTAGCTTCAGCTGGTAGTTATTGCTTGATAATGATCCACTGGTTTCCATGGGCCCCTATCTCAATTGTTGTCGAGCTGGAAAAGGTCAGCGGGTACTTCTGCGCTTACTCAGGTCAGTTACTTACAAAGCCTGGGTCACTTCTGCATTCAGTCAGGTCAGTTACGTTCAAAGCCCAGGTCACTCCTGCATGCAAGGCAGGTCAGTTAACTACAAAACCCAGATCACCTCTGCACTTAGTCAGATCAGTTACGTTCATAGCCCAGATCACTCCTGCATTAAGTCAGATCAGTCCCATATGAAGCCAGCGAGTGGACTTTGTGCCAAGTCTTTTATACCCCAACAACAACAGAGCTGAAACTCCCTGCCTTATTAGGTTATAATCATGTTTTAGGCAAGTTAATTGGTACTACTTATCTAACTAATTTCTACATACACTCTGCTCCTACCAAGCTGCCTTATCGGCATGTCTTGGCCTTGAACGTCTGGCTCTACACAGTAATAATAACACATTTGCATAAAAGCACATTAAATATGGAGAACAGCAGCCATTTTACGCTGCCTGGACACACTATAATTTTTCCTCTCCATTATAGTTTGCTGATACTCCTATTTCTCTGGATCAGCATTACAGTGGAATCTAATACAAATTCCAAATCTTAGACTATATATCACCTGCACGTCACTGGTCATTTCTGTACTGCAAGTTTTCCCCTTGATCAGTTATATTACTTAAGTTTAAGACACATTTATTTACATGGTAGATTTAGAAGGATTTATTTTACCTATATATAATCATATACCTCCACATTTGTCTAATTTCTGTGAAATCAATATTGTTATTGTGTTATAGTAGGACCTGATCACCTCTAAATATAGTGACTTGCAAAGATTCATGACCACAGAACTTTTCAAAATGTTCAGCTCCACTCTGAGGCATAGTTAGTGTTTAAAAGGCACTCAAATTGAAATGATCAGTGGCATTGTCTTTGTTTCAGCTCCTTGAGTTTCAAATGCTATCAAGTGGTTCATTATTTCAGCTAAATCATTTTCAAGCGAGAGAAAAATCTACCAGTAATATGTCTAGGGCTTTGTTTACAACTTATTGCACAAAAGATAGATCTTTATCTCTATATCTAACAGACCCTCTGTGTTCCAAACGAAATAATTTAACAGGATATTTGGAAATATGTAATTATTACAGATTTGTGGCAGGTTTTGTTTTGTGCATTAAGCAACATTTGCTAAACAATTTGAGATGTTACAATATTAGAAGTATAGGGGTTGTAGCCAATATGGGCCAGATCCAGTGCGATACGGTACAAAAGGGGACTTACGTACATCACATACATAAGTTCCCTATTCTGCACAGAATGCAGGATCTGGCAGCTGCATTCCGTGTGGAATACAAATAGCTGCACATGGGGCGGGCCCACACACACACAATGCATGGGAGATATGCATGCCGGATGTGCCTTAATATTTATATCATACAGTAAGGGCTACACTTGCAGGGGGATGCACTGCTCTCCTATGTGCAGAACTTAGGAAAACAAATTCCATACTTAAGCCACCGTTGCAGAAGCTAATGCACAGAATCTGATTTGAAGTCTGGTTCTGGTCCCATGTTACCAAAAAGGCATTATAAGGCATTATAGGCATATTGGGTCTTATTCAGATCTCCGTGCAACTTCCATGTGCACAGAGATCTATTAGACCACATGGAAGAGGAGAGCGCATGCCCCTGTCACCCCCCTCTCTCGTGCAGAGTTCTGGATACTTACTTGTCCAGAACCCTACCTTCATTTCTCCGCATGGATCTGCGTCTACACAGACGAAGATCCGTTCGGAAATTCTGCTCTTTGCCCCCGGCCCTTCATTACTATGCCTATTCCTGCCTGTCTCTTAGAAGTGAAGGGCCGGCTCCTTTCAATAAACTTCTTCCATGTGGAACTAACCTCCGTATGGAAGGAGTTACAACTCGTAACATCTGGCGCACATACAACGGTGTTACTTGTCAGGTGACTTACGCAAGAGAATTGCATAAGTCCCCAAACGTACTTAAATCAGAATAAGGGGAATAATGTATATATTAACCAGAAGTTACTATCTTATTAAATCAGGCATAAGCAACCTTTTGCACTGCTGTCTATTTACATATTATTGTAATATTCCATATATTGTGCAACCATCAAGATGATCCTGCAGGTTTAAACTTTGAGCTTGAGAAGGCAATCCCAGCTCTTTGTCTTCTTCTTCGCTGGTTCTTACAGCTGAATACAGCACTGAAAAATGTAGTGATTTCTACAGCGTTATGGTTTACTAAATGCCAGGAAGGAGAAAGAGAGCAGAAATATGAGAAAAACATCTGTTTTCTTGGTATTTCTGCTCTGTCTCCTTCCTAAAAACCCCCTTAGTCTTCAGAAGATGTCATCATACTCTAATAAATCTTAACTTGCTAAGTTTTTTACATGCCCTCTAATGTGACATTAACAAGGCTCTTTTCACTAAATCTGTCTTCCATTGGTTTCTCTAGTAGAGATGTGGGATTTTTTCTACAGATGAAAATAGTTTTTCCTGTTAAAAAAAAAATAATCTTATAATTAGTTACAGCCTAATCTGTTACTTTAATTAGAACATTTAAAAAAAATGAAATAAGATCATATTAGAAATGGTAAAAAAAAGATTACTTTTCAAGAAATATTTAGTAAAATATTAAATAAGTTAGGAAATGTTTTGAGTAAATGTTATTTTAGATTATTTATAAAAAAATATAAATGTAAGTATATGTATACTTTATTTAGGTGATAAAATATAACTCTTTAATAGTCTTAAAAATCAAATGCAAGTCATTTAGTGGATGGTGTTGGTGCAATGAGCATGTCATTAGTAGACGTTGTTTTCAAATGTGAATCTGATTCTTGTGGACTGAAGCATATAGGTGTTGGATTACAATTTAAAATGGTAACAAATTCTTTCCCAGAATATGAATGCACAATCATTCAGTCATGCACTTGGTGATATATCAGGTCAAGGGGGATGTGGGTCCCCGCAAAGAACAGCCCTATTTCGATAGGGTCATTCTCTCCCAGCCAGTTTCGAACTGGCTGGGATATCGATTGCTTACGCCTTGAAGAGGCATAGCAATCGATCCCCGGAGCACCGAACATGGTGCTCCGAAAGGTGAGTGGCTAAACTAACCCCAACCCTTCCCTTAATTCTAACCCTAACCCTCCCCTTCCATTACCCTAACCCTCCCTTCCCCACAGCCTGACCCTATGCCTCCCTTCCCTGGAGCCTGACCCTAACCCTCCTTTCTCCCTAGCCTGACCCTAATACTCCCTTCTCCCTTAACCCTAAGATCCTCCCTCCTCGCAGCCAGACCCTAACCCTCACCTTCTATGATCCTAACCCTCCCTTCCTAAGCGCCTAACCTATCCTCCCAATACTAAAATGCCCCGGAGAGGTTACTCACCTCTTCGTAGCTGTCATACGGGGGGTCTGCTGATCAGCACACTCACCCATTCATTAAAAAAAATTCTAAAATGGCTGCCTATTTGAAATAGAGACAGCCGAAAAGTTACTTTTGGCTGTCTCTATTTCGCAAAGCGGGCCACGAGACCAGAGACTGCAACCGGGTCAAGTGGAAGGTATTTATTAAAGACATCTTCCAACCAACCTAAAACTCAGTTTGCATAAGTTGTGCCCATTGCAGTGCCCTCAATTTGGATGTGAAAAATTTCCTCAAGGATGCATTTTAACAGTTCTGACAATTTTGACAATTCTGTATGATAATTCTGTATCTGGAAATAAGTAGAATAAAACTGCATACATGGAGACTTACATTATGCTACAGCAGTGATTCTCTTTTATTTGCAGAGTACCAGTTACTCACTATGGAATCAGTTCAAGTACCACTTTGTATATCACATAGATATATTTTGCTAAGATTTTTAGGTACATTTTGTACATATTCCATTCAGCCCTTTATATATTAATAACTATGGGTTGGATCCAGACTTAGTTAAGTGCTTGAACTTAGCTACTCGTGGGCTAAACCACGTTGATTTCAGGGGGAGTCAAGTTAATTGTATTCTTTGCTTGCAGGGATATATCTTTGAATTGCTTACTGCACACAAATACTGACCAGCTTTACAGTCACACTGTTATTTAGACATGGGATAGGAAACATCACCTCTAAACTCTAATACTGTTTGCAAAAGATAAAATATGACTCCCCTACAATCAACATGGTTTAGCCCAGAAGTAACTAAGTTCAAGCACTTAACAGTGTCTGTCCTCTGCCATCTGGTATTGCACCTGGTTAAAATACAAGTACTGCTGCTACCTTCTTACAACCTTGTCTACTCACCCTGAATTCCACCAGACAGTGGTCCAAGTACCACCAGTGGTACTAGTTTGTGTTAACATGTAGATCCCCTGGAATGGGAATTACCATTAGGAACTGTCAATGTGTCAAACTGTCAAAATGGTCACAAAAGAAATTGACATCAGTCATGACCATAAGGGTAGTTCAGGACTGGCCAGAAAGTTCAACAAGGGAGGCAAAATGACATTTTCTGCATCATAGGCCAACAATAACAATATACATGACCTAGATTCCTGCTCCTAAACAAAAAAATAGTTTTTATGTGTATATTTTACTTAAAATTCATATAAATAATTGTCAAAATTCACTTTGGATTTAAAGAGGTCAATTATTTATGAGTCTGGTACTCGGTTAAATGTTGGTCTTCCTTGTCCCGGAGATGACTCCCAGTAAAGGAGACTAGCCACCTGGAGCCTTCTCACATCTCTAGTGAAGTTGACAAGGTAGTAATGACATGACGTGCTACAAATTGTATTCTCCCTCTCTGTTATGTAATGATGTGCTTCACACCTCTTGTTCTTACCCCTTGAATTTCCTGAAGAGAAAATTAACAAGTCATCTGTGTCGGCTAGTGTGTCACCTGAACATATTGGAATCTACTACTATAGTATTTAAATTAAAAGCGCCTGTCAGTATTGGATGTTTTACATTATGAACAGGGATGAAACCTGGGAAACCTTTTATACTAGAAGAATAAATCAAGGTTTAAAGTAATTTAGGAGAGACACAGTGTCACATCAGGATATCAGTCTCTTACTGCACACTAACACCAGGAAAGATGATCCATTGTAGACTACTAACTATTAAATTGTTATGTTTACATAATTTAAAAGGAACTTTTTTATGAGACAAAACTATGAATTAAAATGTAACCCTTCAATTGCAATGCTCTGTATTCAACAATACTTTTCTTTTACCTTAGCTAAATAAATAGTAGCATAGCCACTGTTATTAGAAAATACCAATATATAGATAAAATAATTTATCTGTAAAATATAACTCATGCTCATATTTTATTAAATTATTAATGGAAAATAAAGAAAACCTGTAATTCATATTTTTAACAGATTATATTAGTTTTGTGAATCACAACAAAACTACTACATTTGCAAATCAGAGGTTTGTAAGTCTTAGGTGCCAAAGTATATGTAGAGAAAAAATATAATGTAGCTTGAAACTTTCAAGTTAGACTGTCTGACTGAGTAATGGTTTTGAAGATTAGCTAAATACATATTAATGCAAATGAATTTCTTTATGTCCATGGATACAGTACACACAGTGGATGATCACTGAGTGTTGCCATTTTTCTGACATTGACTGAGTGATAAATTGTCTGCCGTTTTAAAGGAGCATTAGATCATTGCAGATCTAACAGATCACAAATTATACCGCTTTCACATCACCACCGCTGAAAACCTGGGTGTTTTAACCCGGGTGTTTCTTGGTGGAAATGCCGGGGCACATAAAAAAGCCACTTTTTAAGTCCACAAAAACCTGGGAAACTCCTGGGTCTGACCCTTTCAGATTACCAGGAATTTCACGGGTTTTAGTAGATTTTTTTTTTTTTACTTTTTTTATTGGAGAAACAAAATATCATAATTCAACAGTTTGGACACAAGTGCCTTTTGCTCGGTAATACAAAATAAACATTTGTAAAGAAGAGGTAAGTACACATAGTAAAAATAAGTGCAACATTATATTGAATTACACTCATTTTAGTGGATTTTTAACGCGGCAGGGCATGCTGGTGCTTGGAGAGCCATAAGCGCCAGCATGTCCTATTATCCTGTGCCCACTGTGGGGTCCCCATTAGAACAATAATAAAATATAGGGCAGGCCCTTAAATAAATAAAAAAAACAACATTTACTGCCCCCGTATAAATTTTTTTTAATTTTATAGCGCTATTATTAAAAAAAACCTAAACATTTAATACCCCAAATGTTAACACAATAATGACATTGAATACCCCTAATAATAAAACAATATTTACACTTAATAACCCAAATACTAAAACAATAATGACATTGAATACCCCTAATAATAAAAAAAATATTTAACGCTAATGATATAAAGCATAAAATAAATAAATAAAATCATGACATTAAAATTATAAATAAAAAGAAGTACTTACCATCTTGAGATCACGTTTGGTCACCATCGAAACAGGATTTCCCAGGCTGGCCGAGGGTATTAATATACCCCAATGACAGCGGAGCTGTCATTAGTGTCGGGATGTCCTGCTTGCAAGACATGAGTTGCGGTGGTGGCATAGGGTTTTTTTCTGAAGACCTCCCCCACGGAAGACCTCCCCCACGGATTAAAAGCTAGGAAGATCAGATCCAATTCCAGATGGTAAGTTCTTCTTTTTATTTATCATTTTAATGTCATGATTTTATTTATTTATTTTATGCTTTATATTATTAGCGTTAAATATTTTTTTTATTATTAGGGGTATTCAATGTCATAAAAATTTTTTATAGGGAGTGGCATTCATTTATTTATTTTATTATTTTATTTATTTATTCAGTAGCTTGGTGGGGCATTAATTTGTTTTTTCTTGCACAGGATGACAGGGTATGCTGGTGTTTGTGGTTTTTCAAGCACCAGCATGCCCTGGCATCCTTGGGCATGCTGGTGCTTGTAGCACTACAAGCATCAGCATGCCATATACTGTGCAAATTTTTTTTTCCAACACCCAACGCTAAAACAGATTTGTTTACTGTTGCTATAGCAATCAATCAGTAGGCAATATGAAAAACCCGGGTTGAAAAACAACCCTGGACCTTTCACATTACCACCGTTCCCGGGTCGAAATTCCGGGTAATTCGACCTGGGTCGACCGGAAGTGGTGGTTTCACATCAACACCAAATACCCAGGTTTTATCCGAGACACAGCTTTTTGGCGAAAACCCGGGTATTTGGAGGTGATGTGAAAGGAGTATTAGAGAGGGTTTGATGATGAATGACAAATATACCAAAAATATAATACTGAATATGCAGTCACTTTTTCACACTTCAAGTGCCCTAAATATTTATCGTGTTTAGTTAGAGAGCCTTTATTTTAAATGTCCACAAATGCTTTCCAAGATGACAATTATAAAACCATTGTATTATCTCTACTGGGTGAATCTGAAAGGGTTCTCATAAAAAAACCAATGAATTGTACCACCCACAAGGTCACACTGAGTTTGAAACATATAATTGCATCATTTGATGATGATTTAATTCCCAACATACATATGAAAGTGTTTCCTGTTTGCTGAAGATTAACTAAATTAAGATTTATTTTATAGTTACCAGTCAGGGGAGATTTATCATGCCATTATGTTAGTCTCCTAAAAAGCAAAGAAAGAAAATACCAAAGAAACAGAACTATTCTGTCACTCAGCATTTCTTCTAGTACAGAAGAAGTGGATGATTTCTTTATCACATTTTGTGACATCACTGTCCCCTACGTTATGGACATAGCCTATCAGTGAAATTCCAGAAGAGGAGAAGTATATAGCTCGGATAGGTCACTTCTCCTGCAATGGATCTAACATGTCCTATTATAAATTCAGAGTTTGGGAGTAAGGGCAAAACAGGTGCAAGTGTACAGCTTGGCCAAACCATTTTGCAAAGTAAGGTGTGCTAATTCATTTTACATTTTTTGTATGCTAGAAAAACACTTTACGTTTGCACATAAAACTCAAACACTGCACAGCTTTATGTTTAATCTATAAAACTTCACCTCAATTCTAATTCAATTCTAATTCTACTTTCACAATTTAAAGTTGCCTCCCCTTGCAGCCCAGCATGGTATTGCTCATTCCCACACTTGCACCTAAAAAAGGTGTAAGTGCAACTCTGAATCAGCCCCTGATATACTAATAGGAAGCAAACCAAAACTTAAATAAATCCTTTCAAATAATGCCACATTGTTGATACTGTACTGGCTAGATGATTAAACTTCCAAGTTTTGGAGGTGGTGATTTACACTATAATCAACAGGTCAGCTTTTACATAAACCCCCCCCCCCCCCCCACCCTAATTTT
>WWET01000515.1:505191-520359 GCA_011038615.1 Limnodynastes dumerilii
CCATACTATAGTATTATTATTCTTTTATGCAACCTGACCTCTACCTTCAATTCTGCAATATCCTCCCTTAATATGGTTTCGGTAACTTTTCGGTAAGTAACTTTCGTCTGTCTCCATTTCGAATAGGAGGCCATTTTAGAAATTTTTTATGAAAAAAAATCGGCATACTCGCCCATTCATCTTCGCAGATTTGCCAGATGACAGCTATGGAGAACTGAGTAACCTCTCCAGGGCATTTTAGTATTGGGGGGGGTAGAGTTAGGTGCTTAGGAAGGGAGTGTTAGGGTTAGTACCATAGAAGGGGAGGGTTAGGGTCAGGCTGCAGGGAGGTGGGTCTTAGGGTTAGGCTATAGAGAAGGGAGGGTTAAAGTCAGGCTGCAGGGAAGGGAGAGTTAGGGTCAGACTGCGAGGAAGGGAGGGTTAGAGTTAGGGTAATAGAAGGGGAGAGTTAGGATTAGAATTAGGGGAAGGGTTGGGGTTAGTTTAGCCACTCACCTTTCGGAGCACCGTGTTTGGTGCTCCAGGGATCAATTTCTATGCCTCTTCAAAGCATAAGCAATCGATATCCCAGCCAGTTTGAAACTGGCTGGTAGAGAACGGCCCTATCAAATAGGGCCGTTCATTGCGGGGACCCACACCCCCTCACTGTACTATTTACATAGCTCCCCATTTATATTAGCTTAACCAACATCCTACCATTGTAAACACTTCCAGTATGGAATTCTGAATCTGAACGACCCAGGACAGTACTTGAAGCACGGTGCATGCTCATTTCCACTCACAAATTGCGTGTATTTTATGCTCTTAAAAATTGGAAGATGTTCCCATTGTAACTAAGTAACAGTTTTGTAAGAGAGACTAGTAAAATACAGGCAAGCCCAGTTTCATAACATTGTAGTCAAGAGTGTTGGAAAGACTGTAAATCAGCTATCAGCAGTCAGTAACACACTGGTTTACTGCCAACTCAAACACTAAAACACAAAGCAGAAACCTGTATTGCCCATAAAGTCACTCTAGGTGGTCTGAGATATTTCCCAATGAATGTTGTTTCAGACAGAACAGTTTTGGCTTTATTTTTTTATATTGAGACAGGGGGCAAAGTGCAATATTTTCCTGGTATTTTTAGATTTTAGCAGTAACATTTAGTTTAAAAATTGGTTGTAAATTATTAAAAGAAGCTGTGAAGTTGTGGAGTTTTGAGGCTGGAGTTTTGTAGATGCAAGGTGATGATGTGTCATCTCTTATTATATAAAACTTTATGTCTTTGAATGCCGTTTATCTGTCTTATATATTGATTAATTAACTGAAAGCAATGTTTTTATGACTCTATTTTTGTGTGAACCTTTTAAAATCGAAGCCTAGCATTTGACAGCAGATAATAATCACTTTATCATTCCAGTCTGCCCATTTTTATTTGTTTAAACTCATGCTAACGTCAGAGCCTGTTTGATCCTTAGTTTTTATTTATTTATTTATTCATTTATTTGTTTTTTAAGATTTAAGATATCCTTTTATTTATACCATATAATATAATATATATTGTTTAAAGCTGTGTCTCTCACAACTATTGCGGATACACAATAACTGTGCCTCTTCTGGAGACACCATAAAATGTCCATTTGACATATATTAATCATATTCAAATACTGCAGAACCATAATTATACCTCTACTAGAGACAGCAGAATGCATAATACTACTTAAGATACATGATTGTAATTACTTTAGTAAACATGTTTAAGAAGCAGATGTATGTATATCTTGGCACTTTATGGTTATGGACCAAATAGAGAATTCCAACAGTTGAACCCTACCGTACTATTACTTATACATCCCCACTTAAAACTGTAACGGATAAAATTCTGGATCTAGCAGCCAGCTGATTCCCCACCCTTACTGTTCCATGTAATAATAAACTCTTCCCACTTACAACTACAACCAGTCCTGTTGGGTTATGTCAATTTAGGAGCTAGAGACAGTGATCAGCATCAATGTGGCATTATTGGCAGCATGCTAGATTTACTAAACTGTGGAAAAGGAAAAGTAGAGATGTTGCCCACAGCAACCATCTAGAATCTCATTGGTTGAGTTGGGCAACATCTTCACTTTTCCTTTTTCACAGTTTAGTATATAGCCCCAAGTCTTAAACTTCTGTATAAACAGAAGTTTATACAGCTTCAGCAGGTCAGTTGTCAGATTACAGTGGTCTTGGAGCTGCAAACTATACATCTTCACACAAGACATTATTACTCATTAGATCTTATAGGTTTAGAGAGTACATTCTACCCCCTGATAGGGAAGGGTGGAGTTTTCGTCAAACTCCCAGAAGATTAACCCTTCAGACCATGCGGCTGTTTCTCACCCTGACACACCTGTCATACATCTTTGCATACTTTTCTGTTTAAATTGCACCATATAAATTTTTTCTGTGGCCATATAACATTCAGTGATGTATTGTAAGAGCAATACGCTATGACTGTATGAATTCAAGTATGAATTTATATGAAGGGTGAGCAATATTTGTACAGACAGGAGCATGCTCACTGTGCTCCTAAGGAGTAACAATCTACATTCAGCCTGACTAACTCTGAATGAACATGAGATTTTATCTGTGCTGCAGCTACCAATAGCTCATTATATGACAGGGATCAAAGGATGTGTAATTTTACAAATTATGGACCGGATCCTCCATTCCAATTTTGCCATGGTTTCTGTACATTGGGATTGGATTTCATCTGCACACTTATTGGTGCTATTTGATTAGTACACACAGCATACCAACTTTAGTAAAATTATTCTTTCAACAGCTTCTGACAGTCTGACTGGGTAGAGATCACAACTGGTGTGACTTGGTAATTCAGTTACAATATCTAGGTGCCCATTGCCCAGCATACTGATCCTCACTTCAGAACGATTCCAGATTTACATTTGCAGGAGCCAGAAAACTTACGTTGGAATACTGGTATTAGAAATCTGTTGGTGCAAGGGGATTGGTTAGTGAATTGAATGTGTGGCTATCGCGGTTCTGCGATTGAGTATTCCCCTGCATTTGTTATCTATATTTCGATTGCAATGGAAACATAACTAAGGATTCAGTCCAATGTTCTTGTACATGTGTATTAATATCTGTGGATCACGTGTAAATATGACTCTGGCTACACTGATATTGCTACATTTTCCAAACCCATATAATAAGTTCACTTTAAATTATTGGCATTTTATGTGATCTAATTCGTCGACATCCCCTCTCCTTCTTATACTTTGGAATGATATTCATTTTACTTAATACTCACATAATACGTCTAGTTTAATTTTCTAAATTTTTTACCAATGACATATTCCTCTATTAATATACTAAACAAGTTTTTAATTTGGAAAACTTTAATTGCACTATAATAAAATACATGTCATTTGTTCCTAGATTGAGGATGAAGCCAGTCAAGGATCAAAGTTTGCTGGGATTGTACAAGGATACTACATTTCAAAAGACCTGCCATACAACATGTCTGATAGCTTGAGCCAAGCAAGCTCTCCAGAACACACAGTCATCAATAAAGCATGCAGCGATACCGAGGATCATACTTCAGCAGATAAGTCAGATTGTACTAATGGAAGCACTTCACCAACAAAGAGAAGGGAAAATAATGAGGAGGCCAAAGCAGTCGATGGGCTGGAAGTTATTGAACAGCAAAAAGTGGATGACATTGATCAGTTGGAAGAACTCAACTTCAACATTTCAAATGAGGATGTGTTCATTCAGGACAAGATAACGACAGAGCCGAGTCTGCCTGATAACTGCAGCGTTAGAAGTAAGTACAGAACCATGCTTTAGAACTATTATTTAAAAACAAAGAAAAAAATTTAAATATAGGCCATGATTCACGGTTAAATTATAAGTAAAATTGCAAATTTACCTATATATACCCAAGTAAAAAATTTGCAATACTGATTCAGAGAAAATTTAAAAAAAACGGTTATCCACTTACCTGTGTCGAGAACATTACATAAGGACGTAGGTCTTTTCTGCGTATTTCTAGGACTTAATTAGCTGTGCTTTTATTTGCTTGTAATTGGTTATGATTCAACTAAACGCATTGATAATGATTTTGAAAAGTAAATTTTTGTTGTTTTATAAACAGCAAGTACTCTCATAAACATATGTAAACAAAAATAGCATTTCTACTACAACATTAAATACCAAAACTCAACACATAGCTAACAAAACATTTAAAGGCTTACTGCATGCAGTTCTAAATACAATGATACACTACACAAAGAGAGTTTCATAAACATTTTAAAATTGAAATATGATTTAAAAAAAAAAAAAAGAAAACACTAAAAACCAATACAGTTGAATAAGTAAATCTAATGGCATTTTGTAAAATAAAAACTGAAATGTATAAAAAATCTTAATAAATAAAACTGTTGGAACACCCATACTGTACCTTAGTAGTCCGTGTGCAGCTCATTTGCATTAAGAGTCTCGCCCCTCAAGCCACACGTGCGGGACTCATGCGTGCATCAGTCCTAAGTCAGACGTCCATGTTTTTGAATCAGTCGGCCATGATTTCTATGTGTATATATGGCTTTTGGGTATACGCTTAAATGATCGTAAAAAAACACGCACGCAGATTCTACACTTACTTAAGTGTGAATAAGGTCCATAAACACTTTATTGCAAAATAATTTAAATCATAGTCTTCTTTTAGAGCTAGGAAAACCTTTTACCTTGTATAAATATTTGTGTTTCAGCCAGCCCTAATTCTGGCCTCCAATGCTGCAATGCTATCAGCATTCATGGAACCATAATGAATGAGACCCAATCATTGAATATATGTTGACTGTTGCGTTATTGAGCATGTTAGTAACTGTGGCTGTAGAGGACCACTATGTTGGCTGTGTGTAGTGCACTACACAGACTTCAATTATGCTGAAAATGTATCGGGGGTGGAGGAGGACACCAAAAAATTTCTCCTGTTGGTAGAGATTATGATGAGGCTTTAATACCACCCTATGTGACCGTGATTACCAATATCTTTTCTTGGTCCACAGTGCCACAGGCAGTATGATCTAGTCATACAGATGTAGCATTAAGATCAAGTTCATTGTTTACTATTACAACTATTTAGTACCATGTAAGCAATGCATAATTATACCCAGATGTGCTTCAGCAAAATAAACAAAATGCCAATAACTAATTTAAAGACTCTGATGATAACAACAGCTTTGTAAATCATAGAGCACTGGGCAGCAGACATTCTATAAGCAATTTCTCAATTATGTCTGATATATCTTTTTATCAGAAATTATATAATTTTGCCTCAAACTTATAGAAAAATAAAGAATGTATTGACATACAGTATGAAACCTGTCCACCCATTCTCCCAAATGCATGTTCATTTGTTGAAATTGAATCTACAATATATGCTAGATGATTTGATTTCTTAACACATATATCTATATTTTTCACATGTGATTCTTGTTTTCTTTTCATATATTAGCTTTCACTCACTTCTCAAATACGTGTCAGGCTAACATTACTGTACTTATTAAATAATAGACTCCTGAATGTTGGGTTACTGATTATAATGCCTGCCATTACCATGGGAAGGTGACAAGTGAGCATTTAACATGATTGCGCATTTATTATTAGAGATTATTAAACCTTCTTTTTTCTTTTCCAGAAACAGAGATTTTGGCTATTTTTAATAAGCCCAAAACCCAACAAAGGTACAGAAAATATTACACTGTGAATATTCCAATGAAGATTTCAAGGGAAAAGAGCACCATTAATGGTCTGGAAGCAAATTGGTTGGAGCACATGACAGACCATTTCAGAAAAGGATGCTCTCTGGTGAACGCTGTCTTTTATCTGGGAATGGTAAATGGTATGGAATTTTACATATGACTAATATCTCTATTTTCATGCATACATAACATTTTATTTACATTCCCTACTATAGTCAGCTGGAACTAAAGATAAGAGTTCCAGTTCTCAAGGGGTGTGAATAATTTAAGGATCTTACCCCATTGTAGCTTTTTGTGATTCAATAGCAATTTCTTAGGCCCATATTATGCTGTGGAAAAATGTTGTTTAGGTTACTTTATCATGCAAAAAAAACCCAAAACATTAAAAAGAAAATGTAAATCAAAGAATTATTGCTTACATTTCCATTTTCCCTAATATTATATTCAGCCAACTTATAAAAAAATCTTTTTAGGTTTTATCCGGTTCAGGATAGGAAACAATTGAGCATTGAGTCCATTTCAATGCTACCACTAAAGGTTAAGGCCGCCACTTACTACACAGTGTTCTCTGGGACCAATATATTGATGCTGTTGCTGGGGACATTGCTTAGTGGCACACATTGACCAGTAATTTAGGCTATTGCCATAACTGGCACTGCGTGGTGGAACGCAGTGCCAGTTATCGCACAAACAACCTGATTATTAGATGGGAGCGGTTTAGTTGGCATTCTGACAAACCAGTCCATGCCACTCACTATAGAGTTTTTGGTACAATCAGCCAATATATTTACCTTTTCAGCACATTTATTGCACAGTGTGTGGCCAGCTTAATGGATGTGGCATAAAATAATCAATCTTAAATGACAATAAAATGAAATGAATGCCTTCATTTTTTGAATTATATATAGGTTACATTTTCTTTTAAACTGAGTCAATAGAACTGCTTGCTTCATAATGCGACACGTTCACTGTAGACTGCTGATGGCTGTTCCCGTTGATTGATATATAATACTTAAAAAAGAAATCTAGGCCCAACAAGCTGTCTGTTCTGATTACATTCTTGCCATATGGATACGAGAACTAGTGTAGCTGTATTTATAAATAGGAAGACAGTGGGAGAATGTCATTTGTCTTCCAGGTTCCCTCTATACACAGGCAAAAGAGGCACAGCGGGGTGACACAAGGCCAAGCCGGAGTCGTCACGCAGAAAAAAGATTTAATATTCATTTTCTTTGTGTGTTCTTGAGTGCTCTTTATATTCACTCATTTCTTCCTACATTACTGTACCATAATCATTATAATGTCCCGAGCTGATTCATTGTATCAGTAAATTAACATACACATATCCAATTTCTGAATATAATCGAATTTTCTGTTCCAGGAGTCATTTTCCTTTTACAACATATCACAGGACATTTAGAAAAACCCTGTGTGCTTATTGCTGTGGTTTTTAATGTTCTTTATTACTTTGGACAACAAGGAATAAGATATTCAGTATCATTTCACTTTAGAAAAAATAAGCAGATGACAGAATAATAATTTACATTTGCACACAGCTGTTTCTTGTTCTTTCATATATAAGTCCTAATCACGCATTTCATTTTTGGTATCATCAACATGATTATGGCATTGTGTTGGACCTTACAATTGCATTGTGTAAATTCATCCTGTTAACCCTGTCCTTGCCTGCAACACAGTCAGTGCCCATGCTGGTGATGTACAAAGAGGTCTGTAACAGGGATGCAATATGTTCCCTCCTTGTGGGGTCCAGCCGAGCCGCTCAGGAGAAATAAGATTAGACACATGAGTAAAAATTATTAACTGTAATAAGTGTTAGAAGACTAAGCTTGTATGACAGAATTGTGGCACCATTACATCTCACAGCTTGAAAATTGATTTTGGGATTGTGACAGAAAAAGCAGCATGTGTTTGCTTGTAATGCCGCTGACAGGTTTTACATGGTACATTAAATATAGCACAGAAGCGCGAACAGCCCAGTGAAATTCACCTCACAAAGAAAATCATTTCCTTCTAAGTTTTCAGCGATGTATGGTGTGAGACAGTCATGTCTGATCTTGATTGTTGTTTTCTGTATGTGGTGTCATTTACATTTATTTTGTTTTCAAATATATATTTTAATGATTTGACTTTAGTCCGGCAATGGAAAGTAGCACCAGGGAGCAGGGCCGGATTATATAATGTGGTGGATGGAGCTAGGGATAGGGTAGACTGCATTCCCCCCCCAACACCCAAACTGCTTTATTGGTGGCAGGGAGAGGATTCTGCAGGTTAAAAACATCCTGAGCAGCTGGCAGCATTCTCTCCCTGCCTCCCAGCTACTGGTCATGCAGTTTTCAAGCTTTCAGCATGCCAGTCGTGGGGTGAGGTTTGCCAGTATGATGTGTTGATTTTCGACACATTGTATTCCGGCAATGAGGCAGCTACAGCAGTTTCTTTACGACTGCTAAAAAGAAGAATAGGGGGATCCAGCGACGAGTCTAGATGTGAATGCTGCAACGGCGACAGGTAATATTTTCCCCTAACCCTTACCCTCTCGCCTGACTTTGGGGTAGATCCAGACCCCCACATGCGTGTAAAGTGTCTGTAGTTATGCAGCCATAGCAGGGAGTGCAGCCCCCTACACTTCTCGCTTTCGGTAGTAAATTCATACCTTAAATTTTACAACTAGGTCTGCGGGCTTCCCCCGCCCCGGACCCTTCATTTAAATGACTATCTCCGCCTATATGGCGTAAGTACTGATGTACGTGACTTTGTTACGTATGTTAGTACTTACACTAAGGGAACATCTGGTGTGCGCATGCGCAGATGTTCCCTGACGGGACTTACGCAACTGACTTGCGTAAGTCAGTCCCCTGTCGTACTTAGTTTAGGATCCGGCCTTTTAACCCTCCACCTTCCGCAGCCTAACCCTAACCTTTTCATGTATGAGACCTTTCCCACAGGCCACTGCCACATGTCCCCGCTCTTTTCCTGTTGTCGGGGAGAGAACATTTCGCTGTTGGTTGCGGGTGCTTTGGTGAAATAGGGCCATTTGCTATAAGTACCCATTCCCAATAGTAAAAATTGGAATGTAAATCATTTAGACACCGATACAGACGCAGTTCAACTGTCGGTAGTATCAGTGTTTAAATAGAGCCTTTCTAACTGCATCCCAAATCGGTGGATGGCTTTGGCCCTCTACCAAATAGAGTGCTGGGCAACTTCATGATTGAAGGCCAGATTCAGACGTCTATGTGTTTTTTGCATGCACAGAGGTCTGGTAGTTCCCTGTCATTCCCCTCTCTCTCACTTACACTGCCATAACCCTACCTTTTAACGTTTGAGGTCTAGGGGCCGTGCTTACACTCTGGATGTGATAGGCAGGAACACTTTTTTACTAAATAGTGGCTTGCTCATTGGTCAAAATGGAGATCTTTATTGGAGTACTTTCTACCTGCTGTTTGTATGTAATACACATACAAACTTACATGGATAAATTGACTTTACTTGTAGGTTTGTACCACCTACAAGGCAGCCATTCTTCAGACTAAATCAATAATAACCTCAGAGTTCAGAAGGAGCTAGTGATATGAGCGAGACGTCATACAAATTGTGTGTTATAGATACACTTTCATGAATGTCGTTATATGTCCACTGATGTTTCAATATGTTAGTCTCTCAGATATTCTGAATGATCTGTCATCCAACACATTGTTTTCTTCTGGTTTAGTATTCCTATCAATATCAAAATCTTTGGTCATAAATTAATTTTAATTAGATTGTCTGAACGAGGTGCTATAGTGATCCAGCACATTTCCGATATCCATCTCTGGCTCTTCTGGTTACAGTAACATGAACTAATATTATACAGAGCTGTAAGCGGTGCAATAACGTTGTTATGACTAATATTGAGAAATAAATGAGTTTTTAGTAATGAATTAGCTAGATGTTCCAAGCATGTACATTTAAAGATTATATCTGGAACAGGAAATTAGATGTAATGAGGCTGTAGAAATACTGTATGACTTCATTACTTTTCTCAAAAGGAGACATTTCCTCTGTTACTTAATGGAATCTGTAATAAGCATGTTCTTTGTGATAGTCCTTAATAAGATTGGGCTTCATCAAAAAGCGTTTGAATAAATGTAGTCAACCACAAGGAATATAAATAGAAAATAATTTAGAAAAGGAATAGACAATGTCTGTGGACAAAATATCGAAAGTTCTCTCATTGCCAGGTCATACTGGAGACTTGACAACTATGGACCGAATCCAGAAGTCTGCAGCCGCTGCAGTTGGAACTCCATCCGCAGCGGCAGCAGGCTTTATTAGCGGATTGCTGTGCGATCCTAAAGACCATGCACACAAGGGCAGACCATGTCCCTTGCACATATAGACTTCCTAACAGAGAACCCTACCTTCAATTTTATGCACCAGCCCCACAGAAAATTAGGCTGGTGCGTAAATAAGATTTGTTCATAAGGGTGTAACTAAGTAATTACTGAACAATTTGCATATGGTCCCCCTCACACTATGTGAACACATGCGCTGTACTGAAAAGCGGGCGTTATCAGCATAACTCACCCACAATTTTTAATTCAGAATCCGGTTCTATGACTTAATCAAAAGAACTGTTTTGTTTTTTACTGTATTCCCTCCAGCAGGTGAGATTGTCGTTTACATTTTGGTCGTAGGAACTCTATATGCAATGTATATTTACTAATTTACATGTAATATAATAGTAGTAATAATAATACGAATCAAATATTATATTAAATATATAATATAATTGGAAAATTATTAAGATAGTGGATATTTAGGAGATGTATTCCATAATAGCATACCCGTAATTAAGTAGTCATGTAGACTTCTCAAGCATAAGCATAATGGGCCAGATCCTAAACTATGCTAGCCACTGACGTATAATCACACATTAGTATTTACTGCGCATGTGCGCGGCAGATGTTACACCACGTAACTCTGAACGTACATACCAGCCTCTTATCAACAGCGTAACTACGAATGAAGGGGTGTTACAGCCATACGACACCCGTAATTACGCTTCGGAGGTGGGGTGAGGCATTTAAATCGTACAGTATGGGCGTGCTTAGGCTCTTTCGTACGTGAAGCCTATACGCAGGGCCGTCTTAACAGAATTGTAGGCCCTGGGCAAAGTAATGCACAGGGGCCCCTCCCCGCCCAATAACAGGAATAAAAATGTAATCAAAACTTTAGCACATTATATGACTTAAATGTCTGTGAATGTCCAGCTTAATATCTGGCCCCTCCTTCTGTGCCCATTAGTTCTTTATGCCCCTCTGTAAATGTACATTTTGTCATCTTCCCCTTCCTTCTGTACCCATTAGGTCTTTATGCCCCCTCTTTAAATGTCCAGTTTGCCATCTGCACCCTCCTTCTGTGCCCATTCCTCTTTGAATGTCCATATACTATATATATATATATATATTCCAAAAGCTTGGCACTCCCAAATATATACGATGTGGATACAGATACAGGTGCCTTCCTCCACATACCAGACGCATCTAGCCGTGAAAAAAGCAGTCCAACACGGGCTGCACTCTGGTGTTGAATTATTCAAAGCAAAACAGGTCTCTGGTCCAACGTTTCAGTTTTAATCAACTTTCATCAGGGACATTGTAATGAAAGTTGATTAAAACTGAAACGTTGGACCAGAGACCTGTTTTGCTTTGAATAATTCAACACCAGAGTGCAGCCCGTGTTGGACTGCTTTTTTCACGGCTAGATGCGTCTGGTATGTGGAGGAAGGCACCTGTATCTGTATCCACATCGTATATATTTGGGAGTGCCAAGCTTTTGGAATATATATATATATATATAGTATATGGACATTCAAAGAGGAATGGGCACAGAAGGAGGGTGCAGATGACAAACTGGACATTTAAAGAGGGGCATAAAGAACTAATGGGCACAGAAGGAGGGGGCAGATGACAAAATGTACATTTACAGAGGGGCATAAAGAACTAATGGGCACAGAATGAGGGGGCAGATATTATGCTGGACATTCACAGACATTTAAGTCATATAATGTGCTAAGGTTTTGATTACATTTTTATTCCTGTTATAGGGCGGGTAGAGGCCCCTGTGCATTACTTTGCCCAGGGCCTACAATTCTGTTAAGATGGCCCTGACTGGAGGGCACATGTTACGCTAGCATTACGATAGTAACACTTGCATAGCAAGCATCATACGCAACTTTGTTCTCTACCAACCCATTTCCTAGATAATGGGCTGTGCTTCCCCTCCTCCCGCTAAAGTTGGCGGGTGGAAGCATGCAAAGTGTACAGTGTGGGATGCGTAACTCCGATACGCTTGTGTATGTAAAATGACCTTCAGTCTGGATCTGGCCTATTTTATCAACAATCCTTGAAAGCTGTTGTATCACTGCTACAATAAGAACGGACAGAAAGGACCACACCATTCAAGATAGATAGATAGATATGAGATAGATAGATAGATATGAGATAGATAGATAGATATGAGATAGATAGATAGATAGATAGATATGAGATCGATATGAGATAGATAGATAGATAGATAGATAGATAGATAGATAGATAGATATGAGAGAGAGATCGATATGAGATAGATAGATAGATAGATAGATAGATAGATAGATAGATAGATAGATAGATAGATAGATAGATAGATAGATAGATAGATAGATAGATAGATAGATAGATAATAGATAAAATAATAAAGCTTACCTTCAACAGCAACAGGAAACGCTGTGCAGCCTAAAAGTGAAAGTGACTGTTCTCTGCGTGTGCTGAGCTCTGATTGGCTGCCAGTGCTGAGCTCTGATTAGATGCCTGTGCTGAGCTCTGCCTGGCTGCCTGCCTGTAACAGCCTTCAGGAAAGTGTTGCTGTAGGACATTTCCCACTGACACCAATGATGATTGTGCCTGGAGCTGTTGTGTCAGCAAAGGCTGACAACGGGCTTTGCCAGACTGGGCTGTTGTGAAGGGCCCCTGGATTCGTTGGGCCCATGGGCAGTAGCCCAAACTGCCCAGTGGATAAGACGGCCCTGCCTATACGTACGTCAGTAGTTATGCTTTGAAAAGTTAAGGTAGTGTTTGGGAAGCGTAAAACAGCCAAAGTACGTAAGAGCGAGGGAAGTGCCTAGAATATACGCTAGCGTAAATACGCTATGCAATAAAACGTAACAAGCACTTAGGTCTGGATCTACCCCAATGTCAGTGGGTCATGACCGCAGCAGAAAGCTTTATTTTAGTCCCACTGCTGCTCTTTCACAAGCCTGAAGATAGCTGAGTAAGCGCTTTAGTAAAGTAAATAGTGCTAGGTTAAATTTGTGAACAATGGCGGAGTTGGAAACAAATAACAAAAAAATAAAAATGCTCTTCCCAGAAGAATGTGCATAAAACAACTTTATACAGCATCAGGGCTGAGCCCAAGATGCACTTACATCTTTTTTTTTTAAGGGCAGAACAGGTGCAAGTGTAGACTTGAGCAGCACTGTGCTGAACTGCAAGGGGAGGCAAATATAAACTGTGACAATAGAATTAAGAGGTGAACAAATAACAAAACATAAAGCTGTGCAATATGTAAGTTCTATGTGCAAAAGTAAAGTATTCTTATGCAAAAGAAAATATGCAAATTAAATAGCAAAATGGTTTAGCCAAACTTTACACTTGTACCTGTTTTGTATTTACTCTTAAACTCTGGATCAGCCCCATCATATCATCAACAGGATAGGTAGGAATAAGGAGTAGGGACCAGATCCAGACCTGCACCCGACAGGTCACTTAACGCACAAAAGTGGCAAGCACCCTTCAGATGTTGCGCTAGGGTTACGATAGTTACGAGGTTTAATGGCGCCAAAGAGAAAACTGAATGACTCCTTGAAATCAATAAAAATTTACACATTTTAATACAACATTAAACATTTAGATCAGTATCCATCTATATACCTACCAGTGATGCCAGCACTTCAGGTAGTACCATCCATATATCTACCTTCAAGTGAGTTGCATTAAGAACATACCTTCAAATGAGTTTACACTAAGCAGCTATCTATTAATACTGTGAACACGGAGCACAATTTACAATTGCTATTTTATACTCTACGCTTTAAGGAGCAACCATTGTGAGGTTTGTGAGCACAGAGCATTTATCATTGTTATTTGCCTTTAGTCTACTACTAATACAACCAGCATACGTTATTGTAGGATATTTCAATTTGCTTCCACAGACTATTGCCTTTATACACCTGCAGCTTAGAGCCTTGTGAAAACGGAGCACTTTATATGCTATTTACCACCATCTCAACTAGCCTATTGTATTGTTGACCTTTGCAAGCGGTCTTCAGAAACTTTTGCTTATACATCTGCAGCTCCCAATTGTTCTTACTCTCAGGACTCCTTCCTTGCACCAGTTACATATTTAAAAGCCTCCAGAATTAATTTTGAGGTATTTTATTAATTTATTGTGTTATGTCTAAATGTTTAATGTTGTATTAAAATCATAGTTGCCTACTTTTAAAAAATCATTTCAGGGAGAAAAGTAAAAAGCATAGGGGCAGTCTCTGCGTCGCCAGGGGGTGGTCCCTTTGTCGCCAGGGGTGGTCCCTGCATCGCCAGGGGGCGGTCCCTGCGTCGCCAGTCTTTGTGTATGGGTGTCCTGCAAAGTAATCACTTACACATTTAAGAAGTCAAATATTTCTAGTTGGTGGTATTTACAAAAGCCTTTGTATGTATTAGAGTGATTTTATGTATTCTCCACACATTCCTCCTACTCCCTTGTATTCTACAAACTTCCCCCTACTCCCCATGCATTTTCCAGACTTCCCCTGTATTCTCCAGACTTCCCCATACTCCCCTGCGTATTCTGCAGACTTTCCCATACCTCCCTGTATTCTCCAGACTTCCCCATATGCCGCTGTGTATTCTCCAGACTTCCCCATACTCCCCTGTGTATTCTCCAGACTTCCCCATACGCCCCTGTGTATTCTCCAGACTTCCCAATATGCCCCTGTATATTCTCCAGACTTCCTCATACGCCCCTGTGTATTCTCCAGACTTGCCCTGTAAGCTCGATATGTCTGGCCAGCCTCCATGTCTGCTCTTTATTATTATGTCCAGTCTTCATGTCTGCCCCTCATTATTATGTCCAGTCTCCATCTCTGCCCCTTATTATTATGTCCAGTCTCCATCTCTGCCCCTTATTATTATGTCCAGTCTCCATGTTTTCCCCTTGTAATGGCCAGTGCCAGCCTCCATGCCTGCCCCTTTAATGTCAGCCTCCATATCTGCCCTTTTATGCCAGCCTCTTTATCTGCCCCTTAGTGCCAGCCTCCATATCTGTCCCTTAGTGCCAGTCTCCATATCTGCCCCTTTGTGCCAGCCTCCATGCCAGCATATTT
>WWET01000515.1:520397-559610 GCA_011038615.1 Limnodynastes dumerilii
CCTTTGTGCCAGCCTCCATATCTGCCCCTTTGTGCCAGCCTCCATATCTGCCCCTTTGTGCCAGCCTCTATCCATATCTGCCCCTTAGTGCCAGCCTCCATATTTACTCCTTAGTTCCAGCCTCCATATCTGCCCCTTAGTGCTAGCCTCCATATCTGACCCTTAGTGCCAGTCTCCATATCTTCCCCTTTGTGCCAGCCTCCATGCAAGCACATTTTTCATTTTCTCACTTACCTTTGATGTCTTCAGTCTTCCTCCGCGCGGCTCCTATCCGGCTCTCCCTCTCCCCGGCGTCTGCTGGCAGTCACGTGATCGCTGGTAATACAGGGCTCCTACGGGAACCCTTTAGGACCAAATCTCTTAACTTGAATGGCAGTGACCGTATAACTTAGGGTCACTGCCATTCTGTAACAGGTTTGGTCCTACAGGTTTGGTCCCCTCTTATTGGTACTCCATTCATGCCAATGTCCCTTCTTACTGGTACTCCATTCATGCCAATGTCCCTTCTTACTGGTACTCCATTCATGCCAATGTCCCTTTTTACTGGTACTCCATTAATGCCAGTATTCCCTCTAACTGGTACTCCATTCATGCCAGTGTCCCTTCTTACTGGTACTCCATTCATGCCAGTATTCCCTCTAACTGGTACTCCATTCATGCCAGTGTCCACTCTTAATGGTACTCTATTCATGCCAGTGTCCCCTCTTATTGGTACTCCATTCATGCCAGTGTCCCCTCTTACTGGTACTCCATTCATGCCAGTGTCCCCTCTTAATGGTTCTCCATTCATGCCAGTGTTCCCTTATTACTTTTTCTCCACTTTTCCCTCTTATTGGTAATCCAGTCTGTACATATTCACCTCTTACTGGTACTCCAATCCTTCTAGTTTTCCCTCTTACTGGTACTGCAATTCTTTTATTTTTCCCCTCTTACTGGTACTCTACACCTTGCAGTGTCCCCTCTTACTGGTACTCCACTGCTTTCAGTGTCCCCTCTTACTGGTACTTCATTCCTTCCAGTTTCCCCTGTTATACCTTATTTCTTTCAGTTTTCACATTACTAGTACTGCATTTCTTTCAGATTTCCCTCTTTCTAATACTCTGTGCCACATTACTTGTACTCCATTCCGCCCAGTTCCCCCTTTTAAAGGTATCTTTACATGTTTCCTTTTTTTGGTACTCCATGCTTTCAGTATCATTTTTAGTTGTTGACGTTTGTCAGATCTGCACTGCTTTCCTTTCCTTTGGTCAAGTGAAGCCACTAGTCTATACATGAATCTCTTGAGTCCCACTTTCAAGTAATTGTATTATGTAGTAAAATGTCTGCCTTTTTGTTGTTCGCAGAATACCTGCAAAGTAAACAACATACTGAATTATCTTTGTATTTTTAACCACTAATCATTTTAATAGACTTTGGGGTAGATCCAGAACTCCGCTTGCAATCCGTTTTCTAGTGTAGCGTATTTACGTGTGCGTACCTTCTATACACTCCCCTTGGCACACCCCTTGAATGTACGTATTTTGTCCGAGTTCCGCTTTCCAAACCCTACCTTAACTTTTGCCCACATGACCGATGTCATCCACACACGTGTGGATGTGCAACACATATTTACGCAGCTAAGCACAACCATACTGTACACTTTAAATACAAACCCCCGTCTGCATAGTGTATTTCAGACGTATTTTTGACTCACGTAAAATTGGCACGCCCATACGTATGGCTTTACGCGACAAATACGTAAATGGGTCATACGTTCATAATTACGCTACGTTACGGTGCGTATTTTCTATGGTGCGCATGCGCAGTTCTTACCAAAACGTGATTTTACGTGTCCGCCACGTTCTTACCAAAACGTGATTTTACGTGTCCGCCACGCGTAAATTTGCTCACAAGCGTTGCTCTGAATCTGCCCCTTTGTCACTATTAATGGATCTATCATGTTCAGAATATAAAGAAGTCTTCTATATTTAATATAATATACTAAGCACAGCCTGTATATTCTCAGCCACCATCTTAATGCTCACACTGTGCATAAAAGGCAAGTTCCATTTTAGCAAGCTGTCTATAATAGAAAATTCACAAAGACTTTTATGTTTTAATAATCTCCTACCTTCTATTATTGATTTCACACTATTTCTTCATTTTTTTTTTAACAGGCACATTCAGGCAAACTTCAGCTCTAGTCAGTGAACAGCCCTTCTCTGTAAAGTATTACAAGGCCACAAAGCGCTGTGAATGAGCAATATAAGTGCATTATTAAAATTCACTAGGTGCATGCATGACTACCTTCCCGTCATACAAATTTTCCTGCTCACACGGTTTATTAACCCACTTTAAAAAAAAACAAAAAAACATTTTATCTAATAGTACCAAAAAGTATACAACCATAGAATACCATGTGCAGAGAAACGTACACTTCATGAATAGTGTATTATGCAAAAACAACAAAGTATTGTTTACAAGAATATGCAATGAGCATAACATACAACATTTTAGATATCTCCTCTGGAATCTCTGGGAGGAGAGGGGTTTGTGAGAAGCTGATAATTACATCATGAGGCTACACACACACACACACACACACACACACACACACTCACACACACACACACACACACACACACACACACACACACTCTCTCTCTCTCTCTCTCTTTTTAGTGCTGTGATAGACAGTATTGTTAAGCATTACTGAGGAACCAGGATTTCACAATATTTTTAAACATATTGGGCCTGATCCAGACCTCCGTGCTCGCTCCATATGCACCAAGGTCTGGAAGTTTGCACGAAAGAGGGGAGTGGACTCTCCTGTCACTCCCGTCACTAGTGCGGACTTTACACATAGTCTTCCTTGATAAACCTCCCTTAAGTGTTCCGTGCGAGTGTGAGTCACTGCTGAGAACGGCCGTTTTTCAAAAGGAGGAGAAGAAATCGATCCATGGAAGAAAGAAGATGCAATGGAGAATGGTAAGCATTAATGTAACCCCAACCTTTGCCCTAACCCTACCCTTCCATTAGCTTAACCCTAATCCTCCCTTCCCCACAGCCTGACTCTAAGACCCCTTGTCCTTAGTCTGATCCTAAGTGTCCCCTTCCTGTTATCTAGCCCTAAGATTCCCTTCCCCGCAGCCTAACCCTAAGACTTTCTTCTCTGCAACCTAACCCTAACACTCCCTTACCCACAGCCTGACCCTAAGACTCCCTTCCCCGCAGCCTGACTGTAAGACTCCCTACTCCGCAGCCTGACCCTAAGACTCCCTTCCCCGCAGCCTGACCCTAAGACACCCTTCCCGTAGCCTGACTCTAAGACTCCCTTCCCTGCAGCCTGATCCTAAGACCCCCTTCCCCGCAGCCTGACCCTAAGATACCCTTCCCCGCAGCCTGACTCTAAGATTCCCTCTCCCCGCAACCTAAGACTCCCCTCCCCACGGCCTAATACTCCCTTCCTCACAGCCTAAAAAGAGGTATCAAGTTAATCACTGTGCTGAGCTTCTAAAAACATCACAGTACCCCCACAAAAAAGCCCTGATAACTATATATTACATGTGTTAATGTTAGAAATATGTTAATATATCACCACTGTGAATCTGTAAAGTTCACAGGTTATGTACTGGGTAGGATAGAGTGTTTTTTTTTTTTCTTTATTACAGATGCAACTTAGGTGAACATGGTCAAACATTGGGCTGGATCCAGAACTACGTCCGTCTGCCACAGACGGCCGTAATTCATTGAACGATAGCTACTGCGAATGCGTATATCCCATATGCCATATCAGTCATCAGACATCTTGTAGCAATTTATTTTTTACATGGTGTATTGGTATGTGCGATTTTTCTTCTTTTAACAAAATAGTAAAAATCCCTGTGAACTTCATTGACATTTTCACATTGGGAAGCAGACATTTTGCACTAGTCACACACATAGGGCCTGATCCAGACCTACGCAACGCCAGCCAGCAGCGTAAGATCGGCTTAAAAACCGATCTGCGCATGCCCCGGGCAGATGTTGCCCGGCGTAGCTACGGCAACGCTGATTGTTAATGGGGCGTCCGTAGCAGCGCCGTAGTAACGCTGGAGGGGGCGTCCCCCAGCGTTACTACGTTTAGGTTAGTGTAGGTGGGCGGGAGGAGTTAGTTTAATGAGGGAGGGAGGGGTTAGAGGGCATACGCTCCTGTGTGAGCGTATTTTCCCTTGCTTAGGCCGGCTGAAGTTAGGGTAGCCTTCAGCTGGCGTAAGCGAGGGAAAATACGCTCGCACAGGGGGAGTGTCGGGCAGAGTGCACACCGATATGCTGTGCTTTACTAAGCACAGCGCTACATCGTAGGTCTGGATCAGGCCCATACTTACTAAATGTCCATGGAGGGACTGTCAGTCTGTCAGAGCTGCTTTGCAGAAATAATTTCTGTGGACTTGTTGATATGGGGACAGTGGTTTCACAATAGCTCAAAGAGCTGCACATTTTTGTCTCCTATGATATACTGTCCTAAAAATGAGGGCATAGCTTTCTTGAGAGGGGTGATACTTTTCTTGTCCAAAGTATTGTTTTCAAATTTATGGTTAATAATATTAATGTAGTATCTCAAAATTTAGGAGTCTCATTAACAATCAAGGTGACCATTTTCTTAAAAAAATGTTATTAAGTACTATGGGCTAGATCCAGACCTTACACTATCGTAAGTACAATGCACTTTTCCAAGTGTAACCGGGCACGTACGTATCGTCCTGACGGATGTAACTGCCACACCCAGCCCATACTGTACAATTTAAATGTCTCCATCCCCCTCCAAAGTGTATTTTAGGCACACACCTTTTGTATGTAGTTATGAGAGCGTTACATATGTCCTGAGTTACATATTGTAACATATGCCGCGTGCATGCGCAGTAAATACTAATATGCGATTTTATGTCAGTGGCTAGCGTAAAATCACTAGCATACGTAGTTCTGGATCTGGCCCTATATGTATATTCAATAGTGAGTTAAAAATGTGCACCATTTATAATTTGATTAAATAAAGAGGAGCTCAATTGATTTATAGTGGTATTTACTAGAAGAGGTTATTTTATTTTTTTTTCCCCCTCCAATTTCATTGATCATTATCTGGTTCAAGCAAAGAGAATAGCTGAGAACAATAATTTTGTAAATCTAAAATGAGTTCAATAAAACATTTGGCAGACACACCTCACCTAGTTCAGTTTCCATTGATCATTGACCTTCATGTCTGCCATCAATTGCTTGTCTATGCAGTAGGCAGTCACTAGGGCCAGACATCTACCTTATGAAATATTAATGTATGTTTATTTTCATTTGCTATTGCACCTGCTCTTCCATGAATTTTAGCAATCTGAAGATATGCCTCAGTGTAAGTCCAGTGTCTGTAAACATTAAGCTTAAGCTGGCCACACTGGCAGACTCAAACCACTTTAATTCATTTAACCCTGTCAGTGCCAGAAATACAGTAGTGATTCTCTGTCTCGTTATCGTTTGCTGCAATGAATTACATGAAAGAAATGTGTTGCTGGGTGCCATTTTTGTTATAAATTGTTATATATATATACACACTTATGTGGGCCTGTAAACTGTTTGTTTGTTCTTGTTACTGCTAAGAACTACTAGATCCTAATGCTGCAAATATCATTACCCTCCTTATCAGCTGGCAACAAAATACATGATTTTAGTTTAATTAAATTAATTAGTAACTATAGGTATGGAACCTATTAATTAAAATGACATTATAAACAGTGGCAGTTGCAGTTTCCATTGTAATTCTATATATGTGTAATTAAGCTATTAGTCCTGGTCAGAGGCGTCACAACTTTTTTTTTTTGGGGGGGGGGCGAGAATTTAGCCCTCCCACTGGTGCCCCTTCTTTTCTAGATGCGCCCCCCTCTTTGTTGTTTATTAAATGTGTTTGTGCCGCCGTAAAGAGGGGGCATGGCTAACTTATTGTAGGCGTGGCCAAGCCATTGGGGGTGTGGTCAACCCAGGGCCAGCCCTAGCCAATCTGGTAACCGAGGCAAGATTTTGGCTGGTGCCCCCTAGCAGAAAATCCTTAACTTCACAACTTGTATCCAATAATGTGAAAGAGGTATAATTTGTATTATTAACACTTATTTATTGGTGCCCCCTAGCAGAAAATCCTTAACTTCACAATTTTTCCACAATAATGTAAATGAGGTATCATTTTTATTATTAACGCTTAGTTATATAGCGCCACAAATTGTTGGCAGCACTTTTACATTCACATCAGTCCCTGTAGGAGCTACATACTAAGGTCCCTAACACATATATACATTAGAGTTTATTTAGTTAGCAGCCAATTAACTTACCGGTATATTTTTGCCTTATCTAATACTATATCTACTGACTTCTCAATACAATAAATAGAGATTTATAGTGACCACAATCCAATACAGAGTACATCCTAGTGCCCAAACCCAACAGAGAGACTTTATGTTTTATTTTTTTGCAGGTTTTTCCGTCTTAATTATTTATTTTGCTCTTTGTATGTCCATATAGTTTTTTCTGCCCCGTTTGTTTCCATCCATTAATTCTACCCCTTTTTTGTGTGCCCACTCTGTGTCCATCATTGTTTCTGCCCCCTTCATGTGTGCCCATGTAGCCTTTCTGCCCCCTCCTTATATTCATCTATTGTTTCTGCTCCCTCTATCTGCCACCTCCTTATGTCCATCCATTGTTTCTGCCCCCCTCGTGTCCATCCATTGTTTCTGCCCCTCTTTGTGTGCCCATGTAGCCTTTCTGACTCCTCCTTGTAGCTACCCATTGTTCCCCCCCCTCAGTATTCCCCATTATATGCCTCAATTCGACCCCCAGTATTCCCCATTATGTGCCTCCATCCGACCCCCAATATTCACAATAATGTCCCTTCAGCCTCTCCCCTTTTCCTTCCCTTCCTCCTCCGCGGCGCTCTTTTTGTAAGCAAGCGCTCATATAGGAAGTTCCTGTATGAGCTGCTGCAGCTGTTACATAGAGCAATGCTCTATGCAACTACTGCTGCAGCTCATACAGGAAAGTCCTGTGTGAGCGCTGCAGTGTGCATAGCGGGGAGCACCAGATCTGGACACTTACAGGCGCTCCCCCGCAGCACACCATGGCGCCCCGTCAATTTTTTTGTGGGGGCGCCGTACCTTCCCCCCTCCCCGTTCCGACACCTCTGGTTCTGGTGTTAGTTTTCTACTAATACTACTGTTACCATAATTTCTCAGAAGCAAGATCCTGGTACTGTGCTTGTTTGTGGGGGATACAGGTGAGACTTTTCTGGTACTGTACTTGTGTGGAGGGGAGACAGGCAAGAGTTTTCTGGTACTGTACTTGTGTGGAGGGGATACAGGCAAGAGTTTTCTGGTACTGTACTTGTCTGGAGGGGAGACAGGCAAGAGTTTTGTGTGGAGGGAATATAGGTGAGAGTTTTCTGGTACTGTACTTGTGTGGAGAGGATACAGACGAGAGTTTTCTGGTACTGTACTTGTGTGGTGGGGATACAGTTGAGAGTTTTATGATACTGTACTTGTGTGGAGGGGATATAGGTGAGAGTTTCCTGGTACTGTACATGTGTGGAGGGGATATAGATGAAAGTTTCCTAGTACTGTACTTGTGTGGAGGGGATATATGTGAGGGGTTTCTTGTACTGTACATGTGTGGAGGGGATATAGATGAGAGTTTCCTGGTACTGTACTTGTTTGGAGGGGATATAGGTGACAGTTTTCTGGTACTGTACTTGTGTGGAGGGATACAGGTGATAGTTTCCTGGACATTTTAGGAGAGTTAGCAAGTGTGAAAAATATACAGACACAAAAGCTCAAGAAAATAAAGCAAAATATAATATTTTAAGCTACATGTAAAAAGTAGAATCCTGTTTAAATAAACTATAGTAACATGTAGAGGATTGCATTGTTCCGCCTATCTAGAAAAGTTCCTTTTCCAGCACTGTATTTCATATGGCTCGCTGGTCTTGGCTTTTTCACTTCCCTGACTTACTTTTTTTTATACAGTCTTAAAGACACAAGACGGCTAGTGCTTAGTAGACAGTAAAATGTGAATTAATACTCTTCTTGTAAAGCAAATTATAGAACATTACTGTGGCATTTAGCCAACAGAAAGGCATTAAATATTTATGGACACCGGAGAAAAACAGCTTTTTGTGCAGAGTAGGGCAGCATCTTTACCTTGATAAAAAAAAGAAAGAAATGTAGCGGCACTGGACCAATTTAAGATGAAAAAAATTATGTGAGACTGGGAGTTCATATTTAAGCTCTACCAACTGCAATAGGGATGTGAAAAGCAGGTGGAGACAGCAGATGAACAGAATGAGAGATGTCTTCAGCTGCTGCCTTGTTTGTCTGACATGTTTTTAATGAGACTCCATTGTCTGCCTGCTGTTCTGAGTGTATTCCTAAGAAACTGGTGAAGTCCATAAAAGCCCAAGTACTATATTAGCTTTGGACATCATACTAATGTGTGGAACTAATCATATTTAATACCTATTATGTTGGATAGAATGGTAACACTGACCCTGACATTGACTGGTTGTATTGTTTTTTTTTATAACTTATTTTTGTTTTTTTACATTTTTTAGCATTCTTACAAAAGTAACAGTTGCTGGCAGACATTCAGAACAGTTTCATACCCTCCAAAATTTTCTTATTAGAAACTGGAAGACCAGAGGGGCATGTCCGTGAAGGGGCGTGGCTTACTCCACCGTCAGTGCGTGGCTTTCCTCCTTTTTCATTTGTATATATTATAAGGTGTAAAATCATTTTACACTGTCCTCGCAGCTCTGCTATAGTTGTCAGATGCTGCAGGACTCTAAGGTGAGTATAGGGGGAGAGAATTGCCAGGCCAGAACCCAGTACAGGAGTCCTTTTAGCCAGTACAGACTGTTAAAAAACAGTATTGTACAAACACAGAATGGAAGTTGCTCAATCAATTTATAGCTAAATGCAAACAGGTGCATGAAAGGCCAGGGTAATCTGCTAGCCACAGAAACAAAGGAAAAAAAATGCCTCAGCAAAACTGCCATAAACCAGTAACAGACTATACGCAGAAATGTCCATTACACATATTTGCGCAAATATATGATAAGCCACCAGCCACTGTCAAGGCCTTTCTGCATATGGTGGTCCTAACTCTAACAATGAGAGTCCCAATGTTGGGTCACATATATATGTTTTTAAATTGAGAGCCAAACTTACCTCAGTAGACACCCCTTAAAGCCTCCAAAATGGCTGCTGTGGAACAACTACCCCTCTCAGCTGCTGCTTCCAGACATGCCCACAAACAGTATAAACACAGAATGGAAGTTGCTCAATCAATTTATAGGTAAATGCAAACAGGTGCATGAAAGGCAGAGGTTAATCTGCTAGCCACAGAAACAAAGGAAAAAAAATGCCTCATTAACATTGCCATATACCAGTAACAGACTAAACAGTATTGTACCAGATAAATAGGTACAGTTGGAGGGTATGCAGTTTTTGCGTCGAAATCAGCACCAAGTTTTTTACACAATAAATCAATAGATTCTGCTCACTTTGCCCATCAAAATACACAGTGATTACTTTGAAAATGCATTTTTACAATGCAACAATTTTATGAAAAATTGTTGGTGTGTGTTTGAACATAAGACAGACAGTAAGAAGAATTTATAATTTACCACATGATGTAGTGAGTAGAGGTCTTTAACCTCCCCCCCCCCCCTTCCCCTATGAGCTTTGTCTATTTTCTGACTGCCCCTACATGTTACATTGACTTGTCACATGACACTCTGGTAGCCTGGAGCCTATGTGTGTTATGAGTTGTCACATTACACTCTGGTAGCTGGGAGCCAATGCGTAGTATGAGTTGTCACATGACATGCTGGGAGCCTATGTGTAGTATGAGTTGTCATATGACACTGGGAGCTGAGAGCCTATGTGTAGTATGAGTTGAACTTGTCACATGACACGCTGGGAACCTTTGTGTAGTATAAGTTGTCTCATGACACTCTGGAAGCTGGGAGCCTATTTGTAGTATGAGTTGTCACATGACACTCTGGAAGCTGGGAGCCTATTTGTAGTATGAGTTGTCACATGACACTCTCGGAGCCTATGTGTAGCATAAGTTGTCATATGACACTCTGGGAGCCTATGTGAAGTTGTCACATGACACGTTGGGAGCCTATGTGTAGTATGAGTTGTCACATGACACACTGGGAGCCTATGTGTAGTATGAGTTGTCACATGACACTCTGGGAACTGGAATCCTATGTGAAGTTGTCACATAACACTCTGGGAGCCTATGTGTAATATAAATTGTCTCATGACACTCTGGGAACTGGGAGCCTATGTGTAGTATGAGTTTGGCTGGCAGTTTTGTTTACTAGGGAGGTAAATGTTGAAAAGCAAATTATTTTTAGGAGCACAGCCAATGTAATTAGATGCAAAATAAAAAATAAGTGTATGTGGGAGTGCTGCTTAATGGAATTAGATAAGTGTTTAACAGGAATTTCTCTTAATCATCAAGCTCCTAATGGCCCAAGCAGTTGTTATCCATTTTCTGGTGCTTTTCCCTATTCGGGTGGCACCGTGGCAATATATAGGGGGCCTGACTCAGACTCAAACGCATACTGTATTTTGTAAAACCAAACACAAATAATGGGAGGTGTAGTCAGGATTCAGAGATGAATGCATCCGCAACTCTGGAATCCTAGGCAAGTACAGCAGGTTGCCTACAGGAAAAACATCACAGCTAAGTCACAGTTGACGACTTCTCTTTTCTTCCCTCCTGGAGATCTTGAAAAGAGGAGAGATGTTGGTATGGAGATAGGGCTCAATGACGTGATTTCATGCAAATCATGTGATGTCCTTAGTAACGCTAGGGTTCACACTATTCTAAAACAGGGGGGCCAGACTTGAGGCAGTGATTTGCTTTAATTCACAGCCTCAATTCCATCGCAGGAGATTTGATGCTCTCCTGCGATATCGGGGGCTATACCCGAATTTCGGGAGTCTCCCCATCAGGTGAGTCGGCAACCATGAGCTAAATACACAGATATGTTTCCTTTCTCCATCCTTGAGTCAAACGCAAGTATAGGGTACTTCTTTGTAATGGATAGTGGAATTGGTTTTTATGCTTTTTGTGGGAGCTTCAGTGACAATGCGAATGCACTAAATTTATAATCATGAATAAAATAATCTTTAAAATAAATGTATTTGGGGTTTTTGTTTTTAAAACCAACACAGTGCATAAGCAGCATTCTAATACCTTTTGCATCGCATTAGGAGGTTAAATGCTAATGCAATGGTCCAAAATCGTTGCTTTTCGGCTGTCCTTGTTTCGAATGAGGGATCCATTCAGAATTTTTTTAAAATAAATGGGTGAGTATGCGATTTGCATACTCAACCATTCACTTTCCAACCTTCTGCCACCAGTTACTTAGGATTAGGCTGCGGGGGGGAGGGGGAAGACTTAGGGTTTGGGTTACATAGTGGGTCATCGAGGCATAAGCAATCGATATCCCAGCCAGTTCGGAACTGGCTGGAAGCAAATGGCCCTATCAAAATAGGGCCATTCGCAACGGGGACCCACACCTGTCCAAAATAGATTGTGAGGTGTCAGTCTTGATCTAGACATATCCTGTGGCTGATACAAATGCTGTAAACTGCACACACTTATACCTGCGTTTGGTCTAGATTGGGTTCAGTTATATGAGCGCATGGTGTGGTGAACATTGAGTCTTCTCCATAAATAAGACACACTGTATCAGTCCTCAGTGACACTTTGTATTTTCAAAACACTGGATAATTTCAAATCCTTGATTAGCTAGATTGTCTAATTGAAGGAAAATGACGAACTCACAGTCTTGAGTGAGAATAAATGCCAAGTTGGGGCCTGACCATCCCTCATGACAGGGAGTTGCTATTTTCTAGTGGTTATTGGAAAAGAGTGGTGGTAATTGCTTATATAGGACAAGGAGGAGGAGGAGCAGATGTTTACCCTCTTTGGTTCCTGTGCCTTTCCCTCCCTCCCTCATTTGGCTAGGATGTTATTTTTATTGTTCCTTGCTTTTCAGAGGTGGAACCGTGCAGCTGCAGTAATGGGGTCGGATCTTGAGGTTGGTTCCCTGTGGGAAGGATTACATAACATTAAGTGGTCACATTTTATGCCCCAGCTTATAACTTGCAAATTGAACGCTCAGTCCTAGTGGCTTGGCCCCAGTGTTAGTCACCCTCATTGTGAAGGGGGAGTGACTTAAGATTTAAGGTGCAGTAACTATAGAGTGACCATTGTTTGATCTGGCTTATTTAAGCTTAGAATAGGCAAGGCTCCTGGTCCCCATTGTTTAGCACTTGTGTCTCACAGAGTTGAGGTCATGAGTTTGTTTCCTGTACTAGGTCTTATCTGTGTGGAGTTTGTATGTTCTCCCTGTGTCTGTGTGGGTTTCCTCTGGATGCTCTGGTTTCCTCCACACTCCAAAAATATGCTAGTAGGTTAATTGGCTGCTCACTAATGTGTTAATGTGTGTGTTAGGGAACATAGAATGTAGTTTCAATGGGGTAGAGACTGATGCAAATGTAAAATATTCTCTTTTAATATACTCTCTTTGTTTGTTGTGTTATAGATACTTCATCAGAGTTTACAGATGGTGTGTTTATCTTTGAAGACTTCCCGGAACAAGATCCTAAGACTGTGAAACGTTACGATGCAATTGTGGTAGAACAGTGGACTATCTTTGAGGTAAGTCGATGTCTAATTGTCCATGTTTTCTTGTACTTATATTTAATAAATGGTATATATCACACCTCCCAAATCTCCCCATTTTAAAGAACAGCAAAAGCTTTTTTTGTATAGTCTTTTTAACAATCATTCAGAGCTTGTACTACAAAATAGTTCATATTATATAATCTACATAATGTTTTTATAATAAACAAGTTTCCTTTTGCATATATTAGTTGCCATGTACGTCATGCCAAACTTAATCAATTAGAATATAGCTGTAGTTCGTAATCTTTCTAATTATTTGACATCTTTGTGATTACAGAAATCTGAATAGATAAAAAACGGAGTTTTTGAGCCCAGTGTTGTTATGGTAATTTGTAAAAAATAGCTCAATAACACAATAGCTCCAGAGAACATTATGCCCTTCTTTAGAATTTGTCTGTGGGTTATAATGATAACCCCAAAAATGTAGTCAGTAAATCTTTATGTAACTTAATTACAAAGAAATGAGACACACAGGCTGACTGATATCTCAAAACATTGTTTAAACACACTCTCACTCATTCATTCTGCAAAGGAATATGTGTTACAACACAAGAGCATGCAGGGAAACAGGAGGGCATGGACATGTGAGGAAAGGTAAGTATAAATACATAATAAATAGAGTAGCCTCCCATCCTTGATACTAAAGGGCTAGAACAGTACAGCAATTTGGCATGAACATATGGATATGCTAATAATGAAATAAAAGACTCAGAAAAGCCTAAGGATGAAATAAGATTTGGGATCACCATGGGTTTAAATAAATAAAAAAAAGGGTGCACAGTGGATTCTATGCTTTTTTGTTACCTACACACTACCACACACACACTATGAGCCGTATTTAGAGAACCGTTTTTGCGTGAAATTCCGTGCATATTTTTACAATCTGATGAACTGCACATGCGTAGTATCTAAATTTACGCTATCTATGTAGATTTTACGCATGGAAGTCCCTTAGGCTCAGATTTGTGAGTCGCACGTGAGAAAATATGTATGGAGGGGCGTGGTTACAATCTGTCCGGAGACAGATACGTGAAAATGGGTGGGGTTGGGGCCATTTAAATGACCGTTTGAGGCCGCAGTTAGTTAGATACGCACGTACAGAAGTATTATATGCACGGAACTGCACACTTAAAAATACGGGTGGTCGAGACACTCATAAGTCACCGTCAACCCATCCGTGCGCATAATTGCTTACTTTTAGCAAACGGATCTCTGATTACGGCCCCATACAATTTTCTCATGACACGGATCTATTCAATCATTTAAGCACGTTTTATTATGCTACAAAACATGTTCCATACAATAGTTCCATTAATATCTATCTAGAAGACTATGCTTGTTAAATTACTTTAAACATGTGGTTCACCAAAAATGGCATATCTAGTATTAAGTGGAACTTACTGGCAACATTAAGTCTATTCCAGAACTGCTGCTTCCATGGCGATGCACAAACACTTCACAAGTATTCACTGGCCCGTTGATCTTAACGGGTGCCGGCACTACACTACACTTTACTATCCCTCGGTGCCGAAATTATCATTCGGCACCGAAGGTAAAAGTAACGCCAGAATGGCGTTAGTGACTTCATCCCAGCGATCTCCTCATATTCCCCCCTTTTCCTTCCTCTAATAGCTGTTATTAGGGGGAGGAAAAGTGGGACATGTATGGGGAGACTGCTGGCATAAAGGAGGATGCGGTCATTTAAAAAAAAAAAAAGTAAAAAAAGAATGTGTTTTTTATTTATTTTTTCACAAAAAAACTAAAGGAAAACATTAAAAACATTAAAAAAAGATAAAACTCACCTGTCCGGGAGATGCGTCCGACTCAGAAGATTCCAGCCCCGATATGAAGACCCTGCGCATGCGCAGTGGGTTTTCATATCTGTGTTTGAAATGTTCTAAGTCCAGCAGTATAGTTTCTGCGCATGCGCAGGACTTCATTCATATGAAATATGAACGAAGTGGCCTTCGATGCGGGCACAGAACATCGCGGGTCTTCGAGGGACCTCGGCGGAGAGGTGAGTAATAGTAAATTTTAAAGGGGAAGCTGCCAGCACAAGCGAGCCTGCAAGCCCTTAATTTCAAGCAGCTTCTTAAATCTGGACCCTGCCGATTACGTTTACACACAATCACAGAAAACTACTTTTAAAATGTATCTTTTACATCCCTTCCCATCATTACAATAATCTGTCTGCAAAATGAATTCTCCCTAGATTCTGAAATGATAATGTGCACAACACAAGGGAGTAGCTAGCACTGTGCTGCATTTTGATATTCTGCAGCTGCTGCTTACAGTGGGTGCATTCTCACATGTGGGACTTGTAATATATTTTGATAGTAGAGTGGTGCCTGTTGAGTGAAACCCGGCTTCTCACCTTAACTGCCATTTTAAACAGGATTGCCGACTCTCCCAGAATATCCGGGAGACTCCCAAAATTTAGGCCATGCTCCCGGTATCCCAGGAGATCTGGCATATCTCCCGCATGTCCCGACACCAAATTAATCACCAGAGTTACTAGGGACTCCTTTAACACCTGAGATCACAGGGGTGATTGACCAGGGGCGGGGCTTAATGACCCCCCGCGGTAATCTATGGCTTCCCTCCGGGTTCTCTTTGCAACCCTGATTTTAAATCTTACGGTGTTTAGACGCATTAATTCTATTTACACTATGGAGAAGTCAGATTTGCATCTGTCAGTCACTTTTTATATTTGTGCTAAGTTAGATTTCAAGAAATGTTTTACTTAAAAAGCCAATCAGTGGAGAGCCATTAGAGCAAAGTCACTTTGGGATAATGGTCGTTTAAGGACAATAACTTTACACAACAGGGAGCTAATTAGCTGACAATTTGCAGTTTCTAATTCCAAAGGGAAATTATGCCACTGTTAGTGCAGTCAACATGTTAATATTGTAGCATTATCACCCATAGATGTTAAAGAGTCATTTTACCAAAATAAATGTGAAGTTTTGTTCCCAAAACTCACAGGACCACAAAATATATGTTGTGCTCCTGCCCCCTGGCATCTACTTATCATGCCCCACATCCTACTGGGATTGTCAGTCCTTCCAAAATTATATACTAAGCCAAAGAAAAAAGATCTATTCATGTACCCAGGCACAGAAAAAGATTGATTATTTGTTATTGGTCAATCAGAAGACCCTTGTAGTTTTAGTGAACCGTATTCACACTTAAGAATGATTAATGTTCTTAATTATATGTAAAAAGTAACAAAATGTATTATTTGGTATCTTTAATAAAATCCCAACTCAGTGGGGCTGATGAAGAGTTGACCATTCATCTGTGACCTCTGTAATTTTGCACATACCAAGAGAATAGGCGTTCTCAAATAAGGAAAATTCTAATAATACGCAATCTAGGCACATACAGTCTGAAAACTAAAGGGGGCGGTATGGACTGTTTTATCTCTGGGCTTTAAACTTATCACATTGCCTCTTCCAGACAACAAGTGTATTTACTAATGATAATAATTAGCTGTACACGCTACAAAAATTGTCCAACTTTCTAAGAAGAAAGCACCACAATTACATTCAGATTGCATTTGTGGCTAAATTAATCTCTGAGTCAGTCGACATTAATGGCTTTAAAAACAATTCAAAGTTAGAATGGTCTGGTTTTTTATTATTTAAATTGGTGTCTTACAAAATAAAACAACCCACAATACAAAAATGTTATACATATATTTGCAAAGGAAAAGCAAAAAATAAATGTGAGAATGATTTAGCACACATTTTACACCACAGCCTGGCGAGTCTTGTATTTGGTATATTTGTGTGGTTTAATGAGAAGGAATACTAGTGATGCTGTCATGCAGCTTACAAGACAGGAGCCCAGAGGCACCTGCTACATTTCCTGTTGCTATAATGCAGTGTATTTCTGAGCAGACACCGCAGGCTCTGCTGTCTATAATTCTGTGGTGTAAGAAGGAAAATCTGCAAATATTGGTCTATTGGTTTTTTTTTGTAATTTCAGCTGACTGCATCAAATCATGTTCTGAAAATACATTTTGACACATCGTTTTGTTATTCCTGATTCACAGGTGTTTTCTGTCTTTACACTCTCCTGGTAAAGAATCACTCTGAAAAATGATTAATATAGATATATCTATATAAGAACAATATTTTAACAATACAGACATTAATAAGAGTATTTTTTTTTATAATCTAGTGTTTGAAAACACTGGTACATTATCGAGCTACTCTATATTAAGAAACTTTCGAATTTTAGAAAATAACAAGTCTTCAAAATGCTTTTTTTTAATATAAAACAAAAAAATCAAATATATTATTCCTTTAATACAAAAGTAGGAATTTTTGACAAAAGCTAAACTTTTAAGTGCTGCTATTAACATATTATTAACTTGCTTTTGATTATCTATGTATATAAAAGAAATAAAACCTGCTAGTTCTGCATGCTATTGTATTTGTATGTGAGCACTGGCAATGTTTATTGATATTGCAATACTTTATGTTAAAGTAATAGAAAGTAATAGAAGCAGAGTACATTGAAAGTAATGCAAGACAGGCACAGGTGGACTGGCCATAGGAATTACAGGGAATTTTCAAAGGCACTCAGCTGTCCCTGTTGTTTGAAGAGAATAAGGATGTTGACAGACAGCATCTGAGTAGTCACTTAGCAGTCACTGTCTACATAGAATGGCAGATGTTTGCTAACTGTAGCGTAGTTACAGTTGAAGGGACGTTCCAAAGTTAAGATCGCCGTAACAAAGCTACAGTTAGGGAAGGTAAGCGGGGGGCAGGGAAATTAGGCTAGAGGGGCAGGGTTAGGATCTTACGCTCAGTAGTTACGCCGGCTAAAGTTAGGGTAGCCTTTAGCTGGCGTAACAGAGCGTAACTACGGCAGGTCACGGGGGGAGTGTCAGGGGGAGTGCATAGATGTTACGCTGTGTGTTAGTACAACATCGTAGTTCTGGATCATTTTACCACCTCTTGCCAAAAACTGAGGGCCTATGCCTGCTAGATTGCATCCCTGAGCTGTATACATGATAAATAATAAAAAAAACCGACATTATCACACATTGCTTGAAGCGATCTTGCTTGAAGCGACAGCCTTGCTGTCAAGGCACTAATATTTGGGATGTGTTTGTGTTTTGTTTGTCCTTTAAAGAACACTTAATAAAAAAACAAAACTCCATTGCATCAAAAAACTTTGCCACAACCTGTCCTGTTGCATAATCCATGTTGCCATGAGCCAACTCATCCTGAGTGTTCAACTCAATCCACAAAAATTCTAAACAGCTTGAAATTACATCCTATATAGAGAGAAATTAAACGTAGAAGTAATTCCACTGAGGAACACACAGAGCACAGTGCATTGAAGCACATATGTTTTGTCTTCCATATAGTGTCTATCAGCATGTCCACCAGTACATGCGCAAGTTTCCATTGCAAATATAAAAAATAACCAACATGGCTCAGAGGTTCTAGATATAACCAAGAAAATAAAGTGACAATAGCTGTTTATCTGCAACTAACAAAGATCTTTCCACCTCTGTCGGTTGTTAACGATACCTATATCAGCTCTCACTATTTCCTCTGTAGCCTGTGATTTCCATTATCACGTCTGTGTCTGCTTGTAGTAATCTTTTGTCATACTGGTAGTTTCCAGTGGTGAACAAATACAGACTTTTTTCCTCCTACATCTGATTTGAACATACCTCACCCACCTTCAAAATGCTACTAGCTAAATTAAGACACTTTTAAATAAGTTAATTTGATTATAGATTTACTAAAAAACACATTTTCATGTTATATTTCATAAATTTCATTAAATTTACAGTTGAAGACATGTGAGCTCAGTTTAATGCACGGTGTAAATAAGTTTCATTGTTAAAATCAACAATATTCACATATTTATAATTTGAAATGTAAGCGACTGGAATGCAATGGTTTACCAGTAAAGCTGGAAGAGACGTGCGGTATGGAGTGCTACGTGACAGTGGAATTACTGGCGATATGGCAGAGCATAGACAGGGTCAAGGTCTCGCAGGATGATTCACTCACAGCCAGCTGCATAACTCGCGTGTTCCGCCACTGCTTAGGTTGTTTACGAGGCTACATAGACCTTTATTTTAAATTGCTAATGAAAGTGGGGGTAAACCATAAGCCCCAAAGCCCGGCATGAGGGCACAACACTTATAAGGATGCTCTGTCAGCCCATCTGTACTTGAACAAATATATTATCATTTTGATTACAACAATAAAAACCAAATGACTAGTGAGGCGTTGAGGTGATACAGAGCAGATACACAGTGAAACACCATTTATGGTCTTACTGTAGACCTCTGTGGGAAGGGGGCCTGGAGTCCCCAACAACACCTCAGGCTTGGCTTGTCTTCACTTGTGTTGTTTTATTCTATCTATATATCATCTATCTATCTATCTATCTATCTATCTATCTATCTATCTATCTATCTATCTATCTATCTCCTGATGAAATTGTTTGTATATTGTATTTGAATGTTGTTTAATAATAACCTGACTCACACTCATCCACTGCCCAAGCTGCTATGTAGAAGTTTTAGAGAAAGCTATTTTACCTCTCTCAGTGCTTCTTAATTTGTCAAAGGGTAAAACACATATATGTGGAGGAAGATTTGAGCCTTGCAGGAGGTCAGGATGTTGCCTACAGCTTAAAGGCAGGTTGATAATTTGCTACACAACCACGCTTAAAATCGTGACATGGGTCACCCAAAGACCACAGGCTTTGGGATTTTGCAGCACGCTCTTACCTCCCTCGTAGTGTCAAAAGATAATAACATGGTACCACACCAGTTATTTAAACCTTTTCTCTTCTTGCTTCTTTTTTTACAGCCTCTGAATTGTCCAAGGCTAAAAATAAGATTTGAAGGAGCAATCAGAGTTATCAGCAGGGGGAGGGTTCCACAATAGTTTGAATCATACAGTTAAATTATATACCAGATACAAAGTAAATGTTGTGATTGTTTGGAAAACTGTGGTCACCATGAAGACTTATATAATGTGTGGGAGTGACATCAAGTGGGTGAAATTTATGTGCATGGCTGATGGTGCTGTGTTCTGCAGCTTCTAAAACATGATTCATTCATTTATTTTTGTACCATGTTGGATTAGTTAAGCCCTTTACATGGAAACATAAAAAAATAATTTAGCTGATAATTTTTTCTACGGAACTGAATATATAGTTATATATTGTATTTGTGTCATACATTTCTACATTATGAACTGGATCCAGAATCCACCAGCAAGCTGCGGAAAACCATCGCAATTAATCAGTGTGCATGCGCTGCTGACTTTCATTACGGATCTGGATCTACCCAATCTGCACTTCCATAATGGGCAAGCCCGCATTATGCAGAGTGAGAAGGGCAAAGTATTTAATTTGTACAGTATTGTTCTTATTTTAAGCCCCTGATTTAATTGAGTGCTTTTAGTACTAGGCAACATCACCCAATTCAATTGAGTCTAAAATCACCCACATTGCTTGGTAAACAGGCACTGCGCAATGTGTGCAAAAATGTATTTTAAGAAAAATAAATTATTGGAAATTTTTTTATAAAAACATAATAAAACTTAAATCTGGCGTCCAAGCACCAGCATGCCCATGGCGGCCATGGCATTCTGGAACTAAAAGCGCTAGCATGCCATGACACCTGGGTCTGCTGCCCCCCCCATAATTACATAACGGCCTCCCTTTTATAATTAACAAATGATAACAAATAAATAAATAAATAAAAACCGCTGCTGACTAGAACTACCTAGTGTGATTTGGGTTGCTACATCACAGGGATATTTACAACATCCCCACAATGTTCAGCAATTGAATAGGGTTTTTCATGTTTTTAGTAGTTTAACTGTTTGGGCGCTATGTTGGCGTTTTGGTCCAACATCACTCCCATCACACCCAAAATTACTGCATTTGATTCGCATGGTTTATGCAGATTAGGCAACATTGCACCTTATATAAGAACAGTGCAGAAATATTAAGGCAGGGACACCTAATTGTAAGTCTGTTTACTCCCCCACATGGAAGCTGGATAATGCAGGGATTCGTATTCGGATCTCTGCAGCTGCTGCAGTTGTTTAAATCTGGTCCAAAGTCTTTAAACAACATTGGGCCAGATCCAGGCCTAAGTACAGTTTAAGTACGATCTTGTAGCATATTTACGTGATGGTAAGTACTATGCACTCTCCCGGTCACTCCCCTCGGTCGCACGTAATTTACTTGATTTAGGAATAGCAAACTCCACCTTAACTTTTTCTTGCGTAAATATGGTCGTACATAATGGTCTGTCGCACGTAACGGCCTAACCCGGCCCATACTGTATAATTTAAATTCCTCTCTCCGACTACAAAGCATGTTTCCGGCCGTCGTAAGGATGACCCGCCCCTTTGAACGTATTTTTGAGGAAGGTACGTGCGATCAGAGTTACGACACCTAAAATCTGCAGCGCATGCGCAGTACATACAAAAAGTCGAAGTTACGCAAGTGGCTATCGTAAATACGCTATCATACTGGACTCAGGATCTGGCCCATTGTGTATATTCTGACCTTGCCACCATAGACATAGTTTCATACTCCTGCTCTAAACACTTTACATTTTTTATCATTTGAGACTACAGTCCTGAATGTTGCAATGGTAGAACAGTCCCCTCAAATGATACGCACCTACCTAAATAAGGACATTTGCTATGCACATGGAGATTTTGAATCTGGCTTCTCAGACTTCTAAACCCAGTCTTCCACTTGAGATAAATAGTCAGATGCCCATAACTCTTACTAAATAATATATTTAGTATTTATAAGATACTGAAGAACAGGAACAATAATTATGACTGGTAAAAAAAATGTTGACTGTTGTCCTTAAAAATACAAAAATCTTAAGCTGTGTCCTAAAATGCAAAATTAAATTAATAAAGGAACAACTGGCAGTGTTTCTTATACAGGGCAGCATTGGAACCCATTTCAAGACATGCTGGAAGCTTACATGTGCAGCCTGATAATCAGTGGTTGTTTACTCTGAGAAATAATTCTACGCTCCGGCTTCTTAGGGGTGTCATTTTAAGAATGTGCAGTATTACATTTATGCAATCTATGTACCACTTGGAGAGTAGTTTAGGTAAAGGAAGGTGTGCTAATGCCGTCTCGGGGAGGTTTTAATTAGAAGTGGGAGGGGGGAGGGAGGTAGATTAGCTGGGGAGGGCGGGGGGAGAGACATTCTCTGTGTGTATTTTCCTTTTTAAGAAGGAAGCTACACAGTTAGTTAAGGTAGGCCTATGACGTTCTTAAGTGATAGAAGTTCTTTGCTTCATTACAAATGCAGCTGGAGGGGTCTGTACAAATAACTGTGTGGCCGCATTTAAGATGGTTGGACATCTGAACTTGTGTGTGATCTATGCACATTGTTGATTGGTTGTTTTCATTGCCACTTTAAAGTTATAGCAGCCATTTCACAGATTCTAGCCCTACACCCATATCCTCTAACTGGAGATTTTGACTGGTAAAGTACAGGTTTTACTGATAGTCAAAGCTAGAAAAAATGCCACCTCTGACTGAGCACTTCAGGTCAGCTATCAAGTATGGGATATTTGCACCTTTTTCAGCTAGGAAATATTGCAGGGTGTGCAGTACAGAGTCTCACAACATCTAGGGCCAGATTTACTAAGCTGCAGAAAAGGGAAAGTAGAGATATTGCCAATAGCAACCAATCAGATTCTAGATGACATTCTTGAGTATGCAATACTCAAAGTGAGATCTAGAATCTGATTAGTTGCTATAGGTAACATCTCCATTTTTCCGCAGCTTAGTAAATCTGGCCCTTAGATTGAACTTGGTTTTAAAGTTATGCAAACATTTCTGGTGAATATTTACTGTGTGATAATTCTTATAGTTTAGAAAAGTAAAACCACTTTTACAAGCCTCAATGGTTCAGATCTCTGCTGACATTCCTGAGGGATGTGATATTAGGCCAGGTAGCAATAGCTGATAACCCAATGACCCCAGCTGTCCAACCAGTAAACATTATATGAGCTGCAATACATTACATAAAGACTGCACCTCTGCAAGACAGGTGAATTTATATGCTATATAGCATCTTATAGATAGCCCCACTACTGATAAGGCTCCAGGATATCAATGACTGTGGACATCACTCGCATCTGAAATAGATTTAGACCTAGAACGAATCTCTAAATTTTTAAATATCTCTTTCTTTATCATACAGGAGTTAAAAGGAAAACATGACATTTCCAACTGCGATTTTGCAGCCTAATCAATATTTTTGTCTTTTTCTGAGATTATATACTCTAAGCCACTATATACTTACAAAAGCAATGTTTACTCATCCATTAAAATGATTTTCTAGTTCACAAATACCAAGCAGTAGTGTCACAACAGTTTAATTTCATTTACTATATTCCATGGAAAAAATATCATAGGTAAATACAGGTTTTTAACATTATTGCTACATGCCAAAATTTAAAGATGATCTTTACAGAAGATTGCATTCCTTATAATGTAGCATTCCACAGTAAGAATGGACAATGAGAAGAGCTGCAAGTAGCAATCTGCTAAGATATAGTTCTTAAAAGTAAAAATGTTAGCACAAGTTTTGCCAATATAGGCCAACATACAACTTGTATTTAAATATTCTTAATTAATTCAAAATTAATGATGACAGCGTCATGACTCGTCATCTTCAAAAGCTGTGTCACTTACCTAGGGACATTGCACCGGATTTATATTTAAGAGGGAGTTAGGTGTGGTCGGATCCGCACCTAACTCTCATGTCCAGCCCCACCCCCACCTGTTTTTAGTAGCCTATCTTACCTTTCGGTGCGTATTTTCCTTCTTAAGAAGTAAGAAGTAAAATATGCACAGTGTTTCCCTTTCCTCTCCCTCCCTGATAATTTTATTACCTTCCTCCACCCACTCTTCTTATTTTTTCCTTGAGGCGGCACTGGCATGCCTCTTTTTGCTTAAAGCTCTTTAAAGACCGTCCGTAGTGTATCTACGTAGCAAGTGGTACATAGAATACGTAAATAGCCTACTACACATGCATAGTAGGTTAATTCTAAGAAATCCGCATGTAAGAAGCCAGAGCTTCTTAAATGTGAATCTTGCCCATTATGATACAATGGAGGGTCCATATTCCTGATGAAGGCAAGGCCACCCAAAATACTGCACAAAATAGCGAAAGACAATTCTAATCCATTATTAGATATGAATGTGCCCCGGTTAACCAATGTCGTGGTTTATACCGAGTTGGCACTCTTGCGCCATTCAAGGGTGATTTTAGGAAAGAACCAATGGTTTGAAAATGGCTCTTATATACAAATCCACAATAAAGACATATGAATATAAAGAGAGAAATGAGAAAATTACGCCTGACCTTTACTAGTTTCACAATAAAAGAGGGTAATTACTGTACAAGAAGCACTCATTGATATGCATTAAAAATGCAGTTGTGGCTGTTAAGTACTTTAGTAGTTCCATGGCTAAATAATATTATAACAATGCTATAATCACTAAAGCTTTTTTTTTTTTGGATGATTAAACAAAAGGAGAGTTCAGTGCAATTACAACTGTAAAACCCAATCAAGGAAAAATAAATTTACTGCTGAAGAATATTCTATCAAAGTGATTTGCAAATCTCAATTAGTATCTCTCTTACAAACATTTTTATGATAAAGGGTCTCACAAATCGCTAACCCTGCAAACCACACACTTGAACATTTAGCAACAGTTGCAGATTATGTTGATACTTACTGAGTTTCCTTTTACAGAGTTCAGTCATACAGAACAGATATCTTTGTCACTTAAGTGTGAGATCTGTAATACTTTTCCAGTCCCCTCCCCCATCCCTGTTTTTAAGTGCCTAATGGCACCTACAAGTACCATAGGAAATCTTAACTAATTGTGCATATTTACCGGGTGTGGGTCCACGCAAAGTACGGCCCTTTTTCGATAGGACCCTTCTCTCCCAGCCAGTTTCGAACTGGCTGGGATATCAATTGCTTATGCCTCGAAGAAGCATAGCAATCCATACCTGGAGTACCAAACATGGTGCTCTAAAAGGTGAGTGGCTATAGTAACCCCAACCCTTCCCCTAATTCCAAACCTAACCCTCCCCTTCCATTACCCTAATCCTCTCTTCTCCGCAGCCTGACCCTAACCCTCCTTTCTCCCTAGCCTGACCCTAATACTCCCTTCTCTATAGTCTAACCCTAAGACCCCCCCTCTCCCTGCAGCCTGACCCTAACCCTCCCCTTCTATGGTCCTAACCCTTCCTAAGTGCCTAACCCTAACCCCCCTAATACTAAAATGCCCTGGAGAGGTTACTCTCCTCTCCGCCGGCGGGTCTGTAAAAATAAATGGGCGAGTATGCCAATTGGCACACTCACCCATTCATAAAAAAAATTTTTTTTAAATGGCCCCCTATTCAAAGTAGAGACAGGCGAAAAGTAACTTTTGGCTGTCTCTATTTCGCAAAGCGGCCCATCAGACCGGAGAATGCAACCGATATTTACCCTCGTAAGAAGGGAAAATACGCACAGTCTTTTTCTAAACCTCCCTCCTTGTCTAATCTACATCCCCCCACCCACTTCTCCTAACTTACCCCAGAAAGCCTCCTATTACCTAAAAAACCTTGTGCGGTGTTTAAAGACCACACATAGTCAATCTACATACCTAAAGACTACGTAAATTGCGTAGTCAGCATGCGCACTCCCTACCTATGGAAAAATACGCACCTAAGAAGCCTCAGCTTCTTAGGTGTGAATCAGGGTCCTTTTCTATTGCTTGAATTGGGCGATATACAGAAGTATTTCATATGGCACTTCTTCTGGTATCTGTTTAATTTAATTCATGTATGTAACAATTCTCTGATCTTCCAGGATTTTATTAATAAGGAAATGAACACCCCTCGATCACCAGGAACTAAAATCTTGAGTAATATGGATATTAGAAACATTATAGTGGTTTAATCCCCTCTAAATGATACCGGACTGAATTGATTAACATCATCAAAGTTGTATTTAATATATTAATAAAATAAGAAACCACAAATTATTACATTAATAAAATCGGAACGCATAAATATAGAGGTGGCAAGTATGTAGTGTATTATAAAGTCTATTGTATACATTGTGCATATAACATAAAACGGGTTGCAGCAGTGTAGTTCAGGGCATTCCAGCTTAGCTTCAGTACAGTATGGGTAAAAAGGACTCTCAATTCTCATTTAAAAAAGAATCTATTGCAACAATTTAAGCAAATCAATCTGCCCCAGCCTGGATTCAGGTGTAAGTACAATTAATAACAATACTCATACTAGTGATAATAATGTGTCTTACAGGCTACAGAAGCTGAGGGGGTTTCTAAAATGAGTCATATAACTGAGAATACGGTCATAATTTCCCATGCAGAGTGTCAACACAAAGGTGTGACAGTGTAAGCTTAGGGTGTCACAAGAAAGTAATCAGTATGAACAACAAAGGAGAAAGAACAGATGCAATGGCAGTGATCTGTGATATAAACTACAACTAAAAATATCTCATATATAATCTTGTGCCATTATTTACAGTTTGGACTTGTGGGTACATTTCTATACACCCCAGGAACACATTAATCCACAGTTCTCATTTTCAGAATGTTCAACATATACAGCGTGCTGGCAACAATACATGTTAGCAAAAAGAGTCATAGCTGACATCCCTGATGTGGAATGGGTGTTTTTTGATATTTGTAGATAACTTTATTATTGTGAAAGGCTTTTCTTACCTATGTTTCTGGTGCTAGCAGATTCCCCCTGTATTTCATGCACCTGTTTGAATTAACCTATAAATTGATCTGAGCAAATTCTATTTTGTGTATTCTGAGAGAGAGTGTTGTTCTATAGAAGCTATTTTGGAGGCTTCAGGTGCCTCCTGAGGTAAGTTAGCTCTCAATTTAAAAACATATCTATATGACCCATAAGTGGGACTCTCATTGGGGTAGATCCAGAACTCCACTTGCAATCCGTTTACTAGCGTAGCGTATTTACGCGTGCGTACCTTCTATACACTCCCCTAGACACACCCCTTGAATGTACGTATTTTGTCCGAGTTCCGCTTTTCAAACCCTACCTTAACTTTTGGCCGCGTAACCGCTGTCGTCCGCACACATACGGATGGGCAACACGGACTTACGCAGCTAAGCACGCCCATACTGTACACTTTAAATGAAAACCCCTGTCTACGTTGCGTATTTTAGACGTAGTTTTGCCACGCATAAAATTGGCACGTACGAATTTACGCAGCAAGTACGTGAATGACCCATACGCAGAGTTCCGTTCTGTAACGTAGCATATTCTCTGTCGTGCGCATGGGCAGTACATGCAAAAAAGCGATTTTATGTGTCCGCCAGGCGTAAATTCACACAGAAGCGTAGTTCTGGATCTGGGCCATTGTTAGAGTTAGGATCACCATATGCAGAAAGGCCTTGACAGTGGCTTAATATTGGTTTTATGTTACATATAGACCGTATAGTCTGTTACTGGTTTATGGCAGTGTTGCTGGGGCATTTCCTTTCCTGTGTTTCTGTTGCTAGCAGATAACCCCTACCTTTCATGCACCTGTTTGCATTAACCTATAAATCGATCTGAGCAACTTCCATATTGTGTATTGTGAAAGGAAAAAGTGCTTTAATGAATAAAATGTATAATTCATGCATTTGTAGCTTGTACATTCAAAGCAAATAGTTCCAAAATCTAACAATGTTTCTAAATAATCTTTTTTTTTTTTTTTTTAGGATTTCAAAGTACAGACAGACTATATGCCACTCCTGAACTCACTGGCTGTTTACGGTTGGCAATTGACATGTGTTCTTTCAACTCCTATTGTAAATACCAGTAGGTAGGTATCAACTGCTATAACATATGTATGTATAGGTATCAACTAAACAACATACATTTCATTTTTACAAGTATCAGAAGTCTATGATGCAAATAGTTACTGGGAGATCTGGAGTAGAAGGGAGATCTGGAGTATAATGGAGATCTGGAGTATAATGGAGATTTGGAGTAGAAGAGTATGCAATGGATCAATACCTATTTGCTCAGGAATGTAGTTGCATCTGCTTTGCTGTAGCTGCAGCATCTGGCCTTTCATAACCGTTCATTCTCTATGTGCTTTCTGGCAACATTTTGTGACTATTTAAGTGGGGTAAATTCAATCATGGACAATTCATTCACGGTATTGCCTGCTTTTCAAACTTCTCCTTAATACAGTATTGCTCACACCTGAGCTCCCCTCAGCCAGGGACTTTACCTTTCATTCTGAACAGCTACGAATGTTGCTAAACGCTGCTAAAACCAATTCCAAACACCACTAATGTCATAAAATGTATCATCTTCATGATTAAGTCTGTAAAAAAATGATTGCAGAATAGAAACGATGCGTTTTATTACAGTTTCAGATTTCCGTGAATCATTTACTGTTGGTAGACAGAGGTCAAATTAAACTCATTTGTGAGTTGTCAGCTTGCAGGAACATCCGTAGGCTGTATGAGCACATGGTAAATTAAAGTTCATCGTCTGTAAGTGGAAAGAATAATTGTCAAAATATTTCTCATCATGGGGGTATGTTAAAATGTGAAATTGAACAATGACTTTCATTTGTTTAAAAAATTATACAGTCTGTCTGCATCAGTAGTAAAGACATTAAGTATTGAGGATGGATGATGATGGCGGCAGCTAGGAAAGATGGTTCATGATTGAGAAGAACTCCCTGAGTGCAAGTTATAGAAGGCTGCTAATGTCTTCTGGATGCTACAATCATTGAAATGCCCTATCTGTGGTTGGAATGGGCTGAGGACTGACTGATTAGGGGTTAGTCATTCATGGAAAGATACCAGATATAAAATAAACGCTGAATAAAATAGTGTCATATATTTGCTATAATACACCCAGTGTATGGATTAAAATATATTTAAAAAAAGCTTATCTAAATGCCTTGAAGATAATGTCATTGGTCATCCAAACATCCAAATACTATAGGGTTTGGTAGTAACATAAATAATCTCTTATTTGGACTGAACAAACCTTTTTCATAGCATCACTTTAAGATTTAAGCAGGTGTCAAAAACATAACAAATCCATATAGTGTATTATTTTGAAAATCCTCAGCTTATCTGATAACACTTGGTTCCTGGACGTTAGCTTAAGCTGGGTACACACCTATGCAATCAGACTTGCATACCCTCCAACATGACCCATTCCATTAGGTACAATATACTCCGCACCTGAGCTTCCAACTCCAACTTGTCACTCACCTGGGGAAATGACAACTGATATCTTAAAAACTATTTATCTCTTCAGCAAAGGTGGTTACCATAGTAACTGACCGTTGGAAACTGAGAAGCAGAGTAATTTGTACCTAATGGAATGGGTCATGTTGGAGGGTATGGACTTGGTATGGACTATGGTTCCTGCAAATCCAGATAAGGATGCTGATTCACGTGTACACACTATACCAGTGTACCAGCAGATCTGAGATCATTATAAGAATCAATCGTGAATCCAAACACCAGCTGCACAGAGGACTGCAAGGAAAGCCAGACAGACTGTCGTACCTGTGCACACAATATCTACATTTGTCCTATATCATAATATTGGTGATTATAATTTTTGGGATATCTAACATTTCTTATCAACAAAAACAAAGATCTCAGGAGCTTACACATTTTTGCAGTATCGTATCAAAAGGATAAGAATCATATGATTGCATTATAATTGCATAGGTGTTTACCCAGAAGGAGAAGAGTCACCAAGAATCCACAGGAAGAGACTTTGGTCCTGGCAACAGCAACAATAATGATTAAATAATAAACTAACATTCTCCCTGTTGGGCTGCATTTCCTTTAGAAGATAGCAGAGAGCAGTACAAATTACTGACAGAGCATAAAACACACAAAACATACAAAAGAGTGCACAGTCAGAAAAAGTATCACATTCTCTATTCATACAACAGGCCTGCGGTCAAGATTTTGACAGGCTTGAAAAAGCCAGTAGGTTAATAAATAAAATAAAAACATTCTTTCTTAATAAGGAAAATCCGCACAGAGAATGCCCCCCAGGCTAATCTCCATCCCTCCTCCCACCCACTTCAACCTACATACTCACCTAAGTGATACGTAGATTGCATAAATGACTTACTACGCATGCAGAGTAGGTCATTTACTAATTCTCCACACTTAAGAAGCAGAAGCTTCTTAAGTGTAAATCCAGTCCATATCTAATTTTATAACTTACCTTTAATAAGGAAAAGTGGAGATGTTGCCCATAGTAACCAGATTCTAGCTCTCACTGTCCTATTACATGCTAGAGAATGTCAGATAGATTCTTATTGGTGGCTATGGGCAACATCTCCACTCCCATAGGAACTCCCCTTGGTCGTACTTAGTTTTGTTTTCTTACGCCCAGCAAACCCTTCCCTAACTTCTCTGTTCATAACAGTGGGCGTCTGTAAGCTCATTACATAGTTACGATGCTTAGTACGCCCATACTGTACTATTTAAATGCCTCACCCCGCCCTCGGTGCGTATTTATGGATTTCGTATTACAGGCACGTCCCCTCGATCGTTGTTACGAAGCTGTTACGCTCAAGGCCCATACACTCAGATTTTATGAGCGGAACATCTGCCCTGCGCATACACCATAAGTACAATTACCCATTTTTACGCTTATGACCGTCGTAAAAATGCACACGAGCGTAGGTCTGGATCAGGCCCTTAGTGACTAACATCAACAAAGAATACTGGGCCGTATGCAGACTACCGGATGTATAACATATACGTCCGACGTTTAGCGTTTTTTCCTACTGCGCATGCGTAGTACATTTTTACATTACGTATCTTTTTCTTACGTAGATTGTGTAAATGCAGTCTGAAAGACCGCATTTACGCAATCTACATAAAGGAAAAGATACATAGATAACGTAAAAAATGTACTACGCATGCGCAGTAGGAAAAAACGCTAAACGCCAGACGTATATGTTATACATCCGGTAGTCTGCATACGGCCCTCTGAGTTCATATTGTAGCTGTTTCTTATTGTAGAACATCAGTTTGTTTGAGCCCACTGAGTACAAGTAATGAAGGGAAATGTGCCATGAAATTACAACGCTTTGAAATGATTGAAATAGAATAATTGAAATATTTATTTAAAAAATGTCCTCAACCAACAGCAATGAACCATATAATAATAATAATAATAATAATAAAAGTATGAAAACTTGAATACATGGATATAATGTGGTATGAACTTGGTGCAGTGGAATAGTGTACACTACCTGTACAGAACAGGGCTCACGCTTTTTTCTTTTAAGTGTGTAAAAATCACTGCACAGGAGCGCGTACAAAAAGTAAACGCAAAACATGTAGGAGGTGGGCCCACTCACCATGCATATTAGATACACATGGCGGGCGAGCATTGGACATTAAACCGGACAGTAAGGGCTTGGCTAATCTCTAACGTATGATTCTGCACACACAGAGATGCATCCAGAATACTGAAGTTTATAGGTCCAGGGCACGGAAATCCCCTCCGCGCACAGGGGGATTACATGGGGGGGTTGTCCTGTTCTATGGAATTTGGGATAGCAAATGTGACTAATTTAGAACTGAGAACAAAATAAAAAACAAGCAGCAAATGTGCAAGTTTCATATATAAAACGTGTTCAAATGTCTGCTTATTTGTTTGTGCTATATACAAAAGCAGATAGTATTTGTGGAAAAAAAAAAGGTAAAATGAATTTTCACCCCTCCTATTACAAAATGGTTTGCCCCAGAACAAGTCTATTCCTTTCTGGTTGTTGCATCAAGGTCTGAATCAGTCCCTCTGTCTTCAGTGGTGTCAGTAGCTGTGACACCTCCCAGATAGCATCAATTATTATTGTTTATCACCCTATTAAACACATTTTTACATGTTTGGAGATTTTGGACCGGATTCACATGTAAGAAGCTCCGTATTCTTAGGTGCGTAATTTTAAGAATGCGCAGTATTACATTTACCCAATCTACATACCAGTTAGGTAGAAAGAGGTGTGCTAGTGCCGCCTCGGCGAGTGTTTAGGAAGAAGTGGGAGGAGTGAGGGACTTATATTAGTCGGGGAGGGCGGGGGGAGGCGGAGAGACATTCTTTGTGCGCAATTCTTTCTTAAGAAGGAAGCTACACATGGTTAGTTAAGGTAACTCTATGACACTCTTAAGTGCTATAAGGTACCTAAAGGGGGGGGTTAGGGGCTGAACGAATGAGTTAGGTGTAGATTTCAATACGGTTCTTTATAACCAAACTTAAAGAAGTCCATGGTATTATATTAGTAATTACATAAAGTGAGAAATCAATAAAACAGAAAATGCCATTTTATATAAACCCTATATATAAAACATATCTTTAGGTAAAAGGTTAGGTGTTAGCTATGAATCTTTTATTGTGAATATGTCTTTCTGTCTTTGTGGTATAGTGTTGCATCATGATGGCACTTTAGTTTCTAATCAAGTATGATCTGTTTGTTTGACAAGTGTGAGAGGATATACAAATTACAATTTCAGTGCAGGAAATAAGATGATACTTTTTCAGTCAAATTCCATTTATGTATTTTAGTAATACTTGACATGACAGCCCAGGAAATGGGTTATGCTTATTAAAGTTTTGGTTTTTTTTCTGAGTAACCTGTTACCTAATGGCATCTTGGATTTAAATTGATAGGCAGTCATATATCCCTACAAACACTTCAGAAATAAATTGCGTTCTACTCATATACTCCTGGTAAATTTCCTGATTCCTGGTCATTTCAACACAGGATCAATCTCATATAAATGGAAATTCAAGGTGCAGTACCTAATGTTGTCTGGTTGTCTGACTTTAGCATTGTGGTACCTGATAAAAGGCTTTTTTTTGTCAATCTGTTTTCCAGGGATGGTAATGTCACTACGAAGCAAATTGTATTCCTGCAAAGACCAGCACTGCCACATAAGATGAAGAAGAAAGAGCCAAAGGTAAAATCTTTTACTCTCTCCTTCAATAACTTCAAGACAATGGATACGTTAGTTAGATTACATGGACATTAAGAGAAGTATTCCCTCACCCATAGGGATATCTTAATTTACCTGCTAAAATGCCGTCCAACTCCCCCCATCAGCATGGAATACATTTTTGCCCCACCATAATTGCCTGTATCCTGATAGATGAGCCTATGTTCTATAAAGAAAACCTGGAGTATGTCTTCCAAATGGAGTGTGTTGAAGTCCAAAGCTGGAAGCTGATTTTATGAAGCTATCTTTGTATATTGTAAGACCCATAATATTCTTCAATACCAACCATTGGGAAAAAAAATAATACAAACAACATACAAGAATAACAAGCAAAAGACAGAACAAAACCTAAGCGTTTAAAAATGTCAAAGTATTTTTTGCATTTTAGTTAGAAACACTTTTATGTTTTCTTTATGTTGCAATATATAATTAACGAGAAAGAACATTATTCATTTATGTATTGTTGTATAAAACATTCTCACTCTTGTACAAATGTGTGCTCCCTATAGAGAAAACAAAAAGAGCAAAATTGCTTTATAGAAAAAAAGTTCAATATTGCCAGATGGTTTTTCAACTTTTATGATTAAACATTTAGGTGTTTTCATGCATTGGAAGGTGCATTTAAATGTTTTTCTCTGAAGCTGGTTTAAGCATCAAAATACTGCTTTATGGACATTTAATAGAGAGTATAAGTAAACCCATTTTTATATTATATTTTCAATAATTGGTATAGATTCTAAAAAGCAAAGGGGTGTGTATGTGTATCAGGTTTTTGCTTTTATTTATAAGATACATACAAACAAAATGTAATCTTTTAAAGCATATTATGGATCTGATCCAGATCTCTGTTCATTTTCTGTATGCACTGAGATCTTGGTCCGGATTCACAGCCCCGGACGTATTGCACAGACGTCCTTAAATTACATGCGTAGTAATTATTTTACGTAATCTACGTATCGTTTTGTTACCTAGATTGCTTATATGCGGTCTTTAAGACTACTAAGACTTTAAGACTACTACTTTAATCTACAACGATACATAGATTACGTAAAATAGTCATAACGCATGCGCAGTAGCTAGTATCAGTAATTTAAGGACGTGTGTGCAATAAGTCCGGGGCTGTGAATCCGGCCCCTTGAGTCCACACAGAATTGGGGGAGAGCACTCCCCTGTCACTTCCCTCTCTCGTACAGTGCTCTGGACGCATCCGAATGCAGTGCAGAACTGCTTATCGCTGCCCTTGGAGCCTAATTAGCATAACTATCCCGACCTGTCTGAGGATTAGGCATTTGGAGAACGAGTGCCGCCTCCTCCCTTACTTTTCCGGGGACTTACACAAGAGGCTTGAGTAAGTCCCCTGTCTTTCTTAAATAAGGATCTGGCCTGGTGTTATTAAATGTGGACATTCAGCATAGATAACATTTATTTTCTGCATATTTGTATTTATTAACAACAACAACAAAAAACAACACGAAAATTAACTTTACCAAACTCTCAAATTAATAAACACCTCTCAAATAACAATATTTTTTAAAAGGTCAATAGAAAATATATCGGCTATTTTCCTTTCCATTTAAATATTGTAATATATACTGTACGTTATGCAGATTGTCTGCCAATTTATATTTAAAACTGATTTAATGTCTTCATACCAGAACAATTAAATTCAAGCAATGTACAATGAACATCAATGGTTTTACGTGTCTATTTCAGTTTCAATGGAAGTTTTCCAAAGATGAAAAGCACAGTAAACACTCGAAAAAGGGGAAAGGAAAAGTTCATTCCAAAGACAAGGAAATGAACCGAAACAAGAAAAATGAAGAACAGATGAAAAGTGATGATACAGTAGAAGTGCATGGAAACCACCAAACACATGGAAACATCCTGCCCACCAGTAATGACCTCCAGGAGGAAGTAATAACCCCAAAACAGAAAGAAGAGTTTGAAGAGTCCCCGGTGTTACTGGATACTAATAGTAATTCCTCACTACATTTGGAGGAAGCAACCGAAAGCATGAAGGCTGAGGAGTCAGGAAACAGTGATAAGACACAATGTTTTGAAGCACAGTCAGCTAATGATGGTTTTGGAAGTGTTGAAAGTCAAGAAGTCAGTGATGCAGTTGAAGGTGGCATAGATGTCCCACAAGACTAAAATGCCCAAAAGGAAAAAAAGTAGTCTATGGCACAACCACCTCCTATAGGACTCGATGAGCACTTTTACAATTAAACTGTACAGTAGATCTGAAGTGGTAACCTCCAGTACTTGAGCTGTCTCTTTACTTCTACATCTACAGTAGTCAATCAGCCAGTGGTGATCTTATTTACAATAGTGGAATTTATAATGTTAGTGGCCATTGGCTACACCTTTAAAACTTTTGAAGACCCTACTTACCTAACAAGCAAACTTGTACATGCAGATAGTGTGTAGCCAGAATGAGGCACATATTGACCAAGTTAGTCGCGGACAGTGATATGAATAACTAAGTAGACATGATAAGTGTGATTATGTTGTCTTTACATCCTAGTTATCCATTGGTGTACATTTAGAGTATTTGGCTGTAAATCAGACCCTACTCACAATTCTGGAAGTTATAGTACAACAGCTTAAACTACATAAGTGATTTACTATGTGGTCCCCAGAAAATTTAATTTTATTCCATTTTCTGACAACATCTACTCATTGCTACAAACATTAGAAATACATGAATTTAAAAAAATCCATGTTTAGTGCACCATCACATTTTAGATATATTTATATAGATATATAAATGCTTAAATTATCTGCACAGGTACAAATCAAAACTGTTTTGTATGCAGCATTTTGCATATAGTTGCACTTCATATTATTTTGATATAGTTTTGTTTACTGTTTTGTACAAAGAGATATTCTGTATTGAAAAGATTTAGCTGTTAAATATACTAAAACTGGTGATTATTGTTACATTTAGCCTTACAATATTTTCCACTGGGCAAAAAAAATGCATTTTTATTACTCCTTAAAAAAATCTGCAACGATGGGTTGATAAGCAAATAAAATACAAATTAAACAGTTGACCTACCTTGTTTCTATAATTATATCATTAACTCTATTACAGAAAAATAATATACTTATATGGCTTTATATTAATTGCTTGAAAATTAATATGCCATTAAATTTCAATGCACAATTTACAAAGGGGGCATAAATAAATAAATAAAGTACAATGTATAATATATGAGAATAAAAAAAAAAAAATAATTAATGCACCCAAAAAGCACCAGAAGTATCTAGAGGAGCAAAATAATTTTAGGGTTTGTGGCAATGATTTTTTTGGATACAGAAAGCACTAGTGGGACACATTGGTCTTACATCTTATGAGGATACCAGTGTGCATGTATTCACTTGCACCCTAGTGTTAAATTATGTTTTTGTTGCAACCTAGTGATTCAGCTGTAGACTCTCCATAGAAGACACAAGCCCTATTATTCTGCTATTATATGCCGCCACAAAAACAAAACCCAACACAAATGGATGCATAAATTGATTTTTTTCTTTAAATATTTTCAATGTCTACTTTAACAGCTTCCCGCTCGTGTATCAGTCACAGTGGCCAATAAGCTTGTTCTTAATGGCCAGTAACTCTCGCTATATGTGGGCCCTCTATACTTGTTATAAACTGTTGATTGGGATTAACAGTTAGAAGAATCTCTTCAATCTGAACACTGAATGGACAGATCTGTTGGATCTGGATATATATGTGTGTCGTCAAGTTGGACCTACATGTGTGATTGATTGCGGTGACATATTAGTTATATTATACTGTTTATATTAATGTTTATGTTTACCCAGAAGATTTATTGCTAAACTGTTTACTGACTCAAAACTGGAAAAATGTGTGTAATAGGTGTATCTTGTTAAGAAACACCCACGATATGTGAAAGAACTATAAGACTACATAAAATGGTGATTGCTAAAATCCACAGCACACAAAAGTCACAGCACACTACCATTAACCAGTGTTTAAGAAAGACATGTCTGTCAGTTGAGATCTGAAAGTTGATAATAAGGGGCTGTATGCAGAACTCCGGCTGTATTGCATTTGCGGCCGGAGTTTTCAGAAAATGCTAATGCGCATGCACAGTAATTTTGTAACGTAATCTGCGTTACTTCTAGCAACGTAGATTGCGTATACGCGGTCTTTAAGAACACGTATACGCAATTTACGTTTCAAGAAGTAACGTAGATTACGTTACAAAATTACTGCACTTGCGCAGTAGCACTTTTCTGAAAACTCCGGCCACAAATGCAATGCGGCTGGAGCTCTGCATACGGCCCAAGGAGAATAAGGACTGCAATCACGAAGGGAAGACACTTGCAAAGCACATACTGTACAAACTCCCCTCCAGCTGAAGTTTTACTTGAACGCATATTAAGTTATTTGCTCTAGACAGAAGATGAATAAATTATGGGCACATCACAAATATAAAATTAGCACCAGCTTTGATCTTGGGTAGCACTGTCTCTTTGATTTCTTATAGAATCTGAAGTAAGTAGCACACATATTTTACTGTATCATTTCATGTGACAGAACACAACATTATGGTTTTTAAAGAAAATTATTTAAAATATTGCTGATCAGATCTTATATTTTTTTTAAATGGATTGACAATACTACCTGAAGTATTTCCTGCTAAAATTATTTTATTATTATTACTTTAAGCAAGATTAGTTTTCTACTGATTATAAGAACTGGTGTCAGACATGTTATTCTTAATGCACACTTAATTTTAATTTACTTAGTATTTTTGTCTATACAAAATTGTCATTGTTATAGATCCAACTTGTGTAAATAATAAAACCACAGTTAGAGACCAATGAAGATACATTTCAACACAACAATAGTGCATTTAGAGACACAAAACATTGAATTTCGAATGCATGGACACATTTCCGAGAGACAGGGGGCTGCCTTGGTTTTTCTTTTGTTTTGTCACAGAAAAGTACACTTGATCCAGACTTGAGATTAACCTTTTTTTTTTTTAAAGGGGAATTTTATGTTATGCATATGCTGTTTTCTTCCTTTTGCTAGTTACATGAGCTGAATTTGTTTTATTAGGTCAAATATATATATATATATCTTATTAAATGTTCAGCCATATATTATGGCAATATTATTGGTTCTGTTGAGGTTGGTCAACATATGTGTTTAGTTATAATTTACAATGGATTTTGTACCATATAGATGTAATTTTTAATGGTATCCTATATATAAATATAGCAGCAATATATTACACAGCACTGTACTATGAGAATAAACACAATACAAATAAACAACATAAAACAGAAGGTAAAATTCCCGTAGACTAAGGGATGTGGGTTTCCCCTGAACATAGGGAAGGATACAAATAATAGCGGTAAATCAATTATTATTGTTGTTGCTGCAGCTGAGGAAAGTGTATGTGTAGCTATGGAAAGCTGAAGACAGCCATGATTGTTCTTCGCCTTTATATTAACTTTTTAAAACTCAATACACTGTTTATGATATAAAATGAAAGTACTTTTTCTCCAACATTTAACACTGTTCCTAATTCTTTAAAATATGCAATGCAAGGGAATAACCAATTGATAATTCCCCAAGATGGTTACATTTCAGATATTTCTGAACACAGACAAGCCTCCTCATAAATACTTGTGCGTCGTTCTATTTGCTATTAGATGGGAGGATTTTTTCTGATGTAGGTAACTTTATTCAACCATGATACAACACAACAATAGAAAGTGGTGGTAGTAGTAATGCATATGCTTTTCATTTTCATTTCTGATAAATCTCATGTCACTGTTGTCATATATTAACACATTTCCAGCTCCTTCTTATAAAACAAAAGATGTATTCCACTTCATGTTTTAGCTTCCAATTGAGGGATGTTATTGTGAATTATTTTGCCACCATTTGTTGTGGTTGAAAGTTAGGGGAACTAATTTGCCTTTGCCTCTTGTTTGGTGACATCCTCCAATCCTTAGTCCGCTCATTTGTGCCTATTGGTCATACACTAAGTTGTACAGTGTAAAGGCTGGTGTTTGGGTAATAGGTGAATATTTTGGCGAGAATCTGGAGTCATGTGTCATAAACAAATTAGTAGGTAACAAAAGGCAAAAAAAGCATTGTTTACCAAAAGGCAATAAAGTCACCTCTGTAAAGAGTAATCTATATGCCAACACATCAAAGGATATTTGTTTTGCAGTTAATTGATCCTATCTGACTACAGATTAGTCAATGCCTTACACCTCTGTGCAGCTTCTAATACACCCTACAATGTCTTACAGACAGTAAGCAAATCTGTAATATACTGTATATGATTATATTTATGAATGCATCAACGTAAATTCTGC
>WWET01000515.1:579067-594813 GCA_011038615.1 Limnodynastes dumerilii
GGGGAAGTATAGTAATTGTAAAGTAGGGACTTGGTTAATCCCTTACGTACAATCAAGACCGTCCCCATTTTTCATGGTAGGGTCCTGTTGTCTCCCCACCCATGCACAGAGACTGCTTTGGCATTGGTAATCTGCCGCTGTGGTCATAGCAGCAGAGTTTTGTATACAATCGATTGTTTTATATATATTATAATATCCTACCAACAGGTGACAGGTTGGGTTAAAGAGATAAACTTTCTTGTCTTTGGTTTGTTTTCACATACACAGAAGATTTGGTTGTCATGAATCCACTTTACTGATTGCAAAATATTGCTATATATTTGTTTAGGCATTTAAAGCAATTAATGGTGCCACCCTGTGCCCATTCTTTTCCTTACTATCCAAAGCACAACAAGCAATAAAGCTTTATAAGTGCAAAAGAAAAAAAAAGTAAAAAAGGGAGGAAGGAAATACTGTGCAATTATCAAGCTGTGTGCGGCCTGGTAACCGGATTCCTGAGTGATCGAATACCAATAGTCCAATCCTATTGGAGCGTTATGTCAACCATCAGGGACTAGTTTGCATAGCATGTAAAGAGCACTATCTAAAACATAACTCATATGGTAGTGACAGCAATGTAAATTTATTGGGATTTTTTATTCCATGAGGGAAAGAAAGACTAAAGCAAGGCTGTAAATGACATAGAATTTGAGAGATTTACATTCCCGTAGGACAGATGCTAGTCGCAAAAATCCCAAGAAAGTGGCTAATTTACAGAGAAATCTGAAAAAATTATGGAAAAATGAATGGGTAAAAATGCAGCTTTATGAAATAAGCCATTCAATAGAAGACCTATTCAATAGACTAAAGGTGCTTCCATGAAGAGCCCAAATACCAAAGCATTGTGTTTCATATTGAAGGAAAATATGCTTTTCTGTCAGTCATTACAGAGCTATTACAGAACAGCTATGTATATAGAATTTTCTGTAATGACAGATAGTGTATGTACATAGAGTGCACCTTTAACTAAAAACCATATGATGATAACTTGGGAAAATTTTGGGGAAAAATTCAATACCAACTCCAAAGCGCTACGTAATCTGCTGGTGCTATTAAAAAAAAACAAAAACAAAAAAAACCTGTTAATAAATAAATAAATGCTGTAATGATTATTTTTTTTTGAGCTACTGTATACATACTATTTGACTAGTGTGAGGTATATTTAAAAGGAAGAGGTAATGCTGACCATAGTAAGCAAAAACATATCATTTTCAATTACAAAACACTTTAAAATTATAGCCAGAATCTAGTTGGTTGATATAGGCAAAATCTCCACTTGTTATTTTCATGCACTTGAATTGTAAAAAATAAGAAAAAACAGCGAGGGATCGCGCTGCCTGTCACCTCTTAGGAACGCAGCCTCTAGGATAAAAAAGGGGATTCCCAAAAAACCCTTTAAATATTTAGTTAATTCTACTAATAACGGCCCTACTAACGTAACTAATTTACTCACTATGGATCACATGGCCTCAGCACTGGATGGAGAGCTGTTAACTAATGTGTTGCTTAGAAAATTAACTTGGTGATAATTGCTGGATATATGCATTCAAAGTCTGTTTATCTCAGTGATCGATTAGATGTGTTTCTATGGTTTGGTTTTGGGGCAAATGTGTTTAAATTACTGTTATCGGATTATGTAACAGGACAATATATGTAGAGCAGACATACTTCTAGCACTTCTGACGTGTTGACTCTACAAGTCCCAATATGCTCTGTCTATACTGTAGGAGCATGCTAGGAATTGATCTTGAAAATTACTTCTTATGCATCATTGATCTTGATCTTGACTTTGCCCAGAAACCTAAGGGAACTCCTATTTCAGTAGACCTTCCATTTCATATTTGCAGTCAGCGAGGCTTAAATTTATCTCTATGCTATGGTGTAAAATATGGGTATAAAAAATGGGCAACACAGTGGCACAGTAAATAGCAATGCTTTCTCACAGCAATGGTGAAAGGAGTTAACACCTTGACCTCTCCCAAAATCAAGTCACACGGTAAGTCGATTGTCTGCCAACGAACACCAACCACAGGGTGTATTTAAAATGTAATCTGTAATTGGGCAACTATTGATGTAAATAACTACATAGTAAAGCAAAGGACTCCATCAAGATTGCTAACTAATGGTATACAATAATGTAAAGTGATTAAAGTCAAATGCAGTAAACAAATAAAGCATTACTTGTAAGTTAAAGAGAACAGTGAAATAAACACTACTTTTAGACAGAGTGTATGTAAAACGTAAAACCATTTACAAGTCATCCAGCATATAAATGAAAACCATAAACTCATTATGTGCAAAAAAGACAGGAAGAGAAACCAGTTGTGAGGAAATAGCTGAGGTTTGGCTGATAAAACAGGAAATATGCTATATACCATGACAGCATTCTGTAAAGCACAATATATATGCCAGTACTGGACAGATTCACAAAAAAATGCGGTCAGACTATTAAAAGTGTATGATATAATGATCTCAATCAATATATATGTAACTCCGTTACACAATATGTCGACAAGTATTTCCAACTTTTGAAAAGCTCTTTGCTGCTCAGGTTACAGACAATACTAGTGTAACAGAGTCAAAACAGCATCCTCTTTCCGGTCGCTATGACGACAATCACAAATTTGACAATGATATTGCAGTGTGTTTGTATGTCAGCAGTGGTACAATGCAGACAGTTTTATGTTTGACGTGATGCACCTTCATAGCACTGAAAATTATTTAAACAATTAAAAATCTATTTTATAAATTAGGATTAGGTTAAGATTAATGTAATACCAAACATATTAAGCATCAGTATTACAATCTGACAGGTATCGAGATTATAACTCTGTCAGATAGAAGAATGCTGATTAGTTAATTTTACTAGCAGCAGGTAAACAGTTGGCATTCAGAACAGCGACGTTACAAAATACATCAAAGTGTTATTTACACAGAAATGCAGACTTTAGTCATTTTCAGCCACAGGAAAAGAACTATGTCCAGCCTGCTTAGATGTGCTATAGAGGTATCATTTTGTGTGTAGAAAGAGGCCGATCATACACATTTCTGCAATACGATTCTTGTTTTCTACAGAAACATATAAAAAAGTATTATTCAGGCAAAGTGATTCAAGCTACAGAGCTAATTAGTATTATATTCAGTCCTTATTTCACACATACATCATAACAATTGTTTGTACTGCACAAAAGATCTGAACGATGCTGGTTTTTTACTATTAGGGTTGGCAGTGCATTGGGAAGATAGCCCCAATTATTGGCCATGTGGTAAATAAATGATAATGATAATAAAATAATAATAACAAAGCAATACATATGCTAATGCAAATGTAGGAAACCATTGTTATTATAATCTTGGGCTGGATCCAGACTTAGTTAAGTGCTTGAACTTAGTTACTCCTGGGCTAAACCATGTTGATTGCAGGGGGAGTCAAGTTCATTGTATTCTTTGCATGCAGGGATATATCTGTGAATTGCTTACTGCACACAGATACTGACCAGCTTTACTATCACATTGTTATTTAGAGTTGGGATAGGAAACATCACCTCTCAACTCTAATACTGTAACAGATAAAATGATAAAATATGACTCCCCTGCAATCAACATGGTTTAGCCCAGGAGTAACTAAGTTCAAGCACTTAACTAGGTCTGGATCCAGCCCCTTATCATTAATAACTTATGTCAGATCTATCCCTATATAATAACAGAAAGAAACCAAGCCTCCGTTTCCCCATCCCGACTTACCACCTAGTCATGGTCACCACAAAACATATGGCTACACAGAAGACATGCTTTTATCTATTAAACAACAAATTACAATGGCCATATAAATATATGTTGCATTTACATGCAAAAATAAGTTATCCGGCAATATCTGTCTCTAGATACATTTAGAAAATAAGATTGTAAACCAGTTAAATGCATAATGAATGTCAGCAGCAGCTCTGTGGCACACTAATATCATATCTTGCCCTGAGTTACACTGCTGGTTAGGCTGCAAACACCTCAGTGTCTTGGCCATGTCACTGCAATAGATAAATGTAGTGAATAAAAACACAAACACCAAATTTTAGTATACAAACTTATAATTTAGAATTAAATAAAAGACAACACATTGTGGATTTTATATAAAATATTCCATATTTATCTATTTGATTTTCCTATATGTACATGACTTTTCAAACAGATTAAAATCATGGATGTGACAAATCTTCCTTAGCTCACAGTTCCTCATTTAAAATACATTTCCACCGTTTTGTTAGTTTTGTCTCAGTGTTTCTCCGTGAGAACAAAAAGGTAATCGCAACAGTAGAGGGTCACTATCTAATGGAGAGAGGAACACATCTTGCTGGCTTCACTGCTACCACCACTTTTCAAAGTAAATCTGTTCTCTGGGTATATGGAGGTCTTCCAGTTGTTTGCACATGGCCTCTATCATAGGAGGTGGTCCACATATGTAACACAGATGATCTCTAGAAACATAATTTGCTAGATGATTTGCCGTGACTCTTCCCTCTATTAAAATGGGACAAAATTGCAGCATATCATTAGAACTTCAGTTAGATCAGCTATGCAGGTAATAATTCATTAATAAAGAAAAATGACCTATTAGCATTTAAATTCTATATGTAGTTTAATAAAAAAAATAAAAAAGACCACACACATAACAGACCACAATACATAAGTTGGTTCATTATTAAAAACCCCCCACTAAAACTTAAAAAGTATATTAAGCATACACTCTAACCTATATCATACTATAACTCCAGCAGATATATCATTGTGTGTCACCTGTAAATGTAACCCTGCAGAATACAGTGATCAATTTCAACAGCAGACATTCAGGTGGAATTACAAGTGCCTTAAAATGGCTGTTGGGTGACTAATCTGCAAGCCCGAAAAGTATAAGCTAAGCATCGGCTAAAGCAGCAACATTCAACACTGGACGTATTAAGGCAGATCTGCGCACGCAAATAAATAGGCAGCGTACATGCCATACTTGCGGGCACAATTCCTGACAATGCTGCCTTTGAGCACACACGACCTATATTTCTGGAAATATTAAATATTTTAAACCTGTTCAATGCTCCAACAGCCATTTCATTACTTTTCTTTTTTTTTTCTTTTTTTAAATCTGTTTATTTCTAAAAATGTTTTCATTAATACAGCACCGGTTACAATCTCCTTCCAGAAAATCTGATTTCCGAAAAAAGGGAGATCCAAAAGTTCCTTTTCGGATATCTCTTTTTCGAATACTTACCAATTTAGACTTTTTTTCATGAATGGGTGATTATGCCGTTCGATACACTTCACCCATTCACTTTCGCAATTACCGATATCCCTCCGCTGCTGCTATCGCCGGACCAAGGACAGGTTAGTAAACTTATCTGTGTGGGGTAGGGAGGGTTAGGGTCAGGCTGTAGGGGAGGGAGGGTAAGGGTCAGGCTGTGGGAGATGGAGGGATAGGGTCAGGCTGCAGGGGAAGGAGGGTTAAGGTCAGGCTGCATGAGATGGTAGGTAAGGATCAGGCTGCAAGTAAGGGAGGATTAGAGTCAGGCTGCCAGGAAAGGAGGGTTAGGGTTAGGGCAGTGAGAGGGGAGGGTTAGGGTTAGAATTAGGGTAGGGTAGTGAGAGGGTTAGGGTTAGAATTAGGGAGTGGGGGACTATTTTTGCTTACCACGTTGGAGCATGGAGCTTTCGGTGCTCTGTGGATTGATTGCTATGCCTCATCGAGGCATATGCAATTGAAATCCCAGCCAGTTGCAAACTGGCTGGGAGGATGGCCGATTCGAAAATCGGCTGTTCGGTCAAGAACCCCAGCACAAGTGACAATAAGTACTTCTCATTCTCCAGGCTTACAGATAAGATTACATTTACAACAATCATTTAATAAGAACAGCATAATAGTAACATTATTAGTTCTTCAACATAGTGCGGAAAGAAGGAGAGGGAGGAAAAGAAAGAAAAAAGAGAAATGGAGGATAGATGCCACCTCGGAAGGAGGGGTGCGAGTGGAATGACTGGGCAAGGATTGGGCTTTAAGTACCATCCTTTGATGAGTCTCCTGGCATAGGGACTGTATGGTAAAGGTACCACGAATGCCATGTCTTCTGAAACGATGTAACTGTGTTGTTTAGCAGTGCTGTTATATATTCCATAGAGGATAATACCATATTGTGTTAATGAAAGTTGCACGAAAGGGTGGCGAGGGGGATGCCGCTACCCACAGCCTACGCGTTTCAACACAATGTGTCTTTCTCAAGGTTGTGGGTAGCGGCATCTGTGTTAGTTTGGTGGGACTTCGGAGCAGGGTGAGTGTCTGATTTGCGGCTTGGCACAATTGGGCCCATTTGGTGCTGTTAGCCTATTTTCATCACGAGCAAATACTCCCCTAATCCGATGATTTCTGGCCATAAGAAGCATCAGTATTTGAAATTGGAGACTGTTAAGTTTGTCTGAAGATAGATTTTGTATTGGATCGCTTATTGGAGTTTTTATTGAAGTTTTTTTAAAACTGAAATAAATATTATGGTGGAAACACAGACTCCACAGTTGGAGGATAACAAAGGTTTTTATTGTTGTATGCACGGAGACAAGAGGAATAAGGGGTGAGCAGCGTGGTGTGTGTGTGCGGGAGTGGGATCCCGGCAGCAGCATATTGCACTAGGGTCTTTGTGGCTGTTCTGTTTTATTTCCCCCGGGCTCTGCTGACTGGCGAGGAGGGGAGAATAGAGGAGAAGGAAGCGGCTGCCCTAAGAGAAGACCTAAGGATTGATATACTGTGAGAAAAAAAAGAAGATTCTCGTAAGTAGGATACCTATTGGTCGGGATTTCATATATAAGCACCACATCACAACAAGCTATTACACTCCCTAGGGTGCATCCATAGGATGACTACCTATTTGAAAAGCTATAAAAAGTATATGATTTATGTGAGTAGAACTGGTGAAAGGGAATAACAGCACCATTTCTGGAACGTACTTCACTATATTTGTTTCTCTCTTTCCGGGAGACTGGAGGAGGGACCTTGGTATAAAGGAACAGTGTGGTGGTAGAACGTGACCCTCTGGTGAGGGTTCAAGAAACCCTTGAACAAGAGGACGGATTAATAAGGACCGTTTAATGGGACATTCCTAGGACTGGGAAGATCAGGACTACAGGTCTGTGGAGAACTCTAATTTTTGTGAAATAGGAAAACAGTGTTGATTTCTGATCCAGCTGGGGTCTGGTGTACACTTACTTCTGCACCATTATCCGCATAAAGAAAGTGGGATCATGACTTACCGGAACAGATTTTCATGAATTATCTAAAACGTTCAACAGTCCCTTACCATAACCCTTCTTTTTCTCCTTCACTCTTAAAAAATCTTAATGCGATTTAATTCAACGCGAAGCCAGCTACTTGTGAAATTTTTTATTGCAGATTTTTATACGCATCCCAAAGAGGTATCTATTACAATCCACGAAATGTGGCTATCGTAGTAGCCAGTTTTAAGCGTAATTAGCTTCCCAACCAAAATAACACAGGCTTCACATTGAACTGTATTTGTGTGTTGTCATATCATACACAGATCTTTACTGTATAATGTATTACTCCTATTATACCCGAAGTGTTACTGTGCTTGTGTACAAAATACCTATGTTTATCATTAATGATGGGATAAATACATGGCTAAAAACAAAGAATAAAAATATAAGAAAAATCTAAAACAAATAATACAATCATAAAACAAATTTAAAAAACTAAACAAAACAAACATTAGAAAGCTATGTAGGTTAAAGGCTTTTACTGAAAGTTGGCTGTCATTTCACAAACTAATGCCACCAAAGTTTTGCAAGAAAATCTAGCTCTATGACCAATAGAAAAAGACACATAGGAACCAAGTCATTGCTAAGAACAGGATGCTGAAAGTCCTTGGACTGTCCTCTCTATTCATTTCTCCAGATTGTAAAATGGGAAAATAGTGCTCATTAAGGGATAATAGGGATTACAGCTCAACAACGTACAAAAAGCAGATAATTGACTACAAACATTTAACATCAACATTTCCCAGAATATTTCTTTGGAAGAAAATGCAATTTTAAGGGCATTTGTAATCAGCACAAAATGGAAAAATAAAATAAAATATATATATTGCCATAATCATCAAGTTAATAGAACAAACCTGTAAGAGTTCAGTGGTTGCAATGATTAAAAACCAGCAGTAGGAATATTTGAAAGTACATGCACAGTTCTTAGTGGTTGCTGAAATATTTTTCACGGCAGGGACGGCAATACCATTCTTTTTAATAAAGCAAACAACAAAAATGTAACTCAATTATGGCTTGAGAGAGGCTTTGAATTAATACTCCTTTCACAAAATAAATCTAACCAAGAAACTTTACTTGCACAGTCTATTAAACTTAAGTATAATGTTCTATATAAACATTAAATAGCCTGCCAGTAGTAAAAGCATAGCCATATGTTCCCATAAAACACTAGTTTACGTGCCAGTATGGTCAGGCAGAAGGTGTGAAATTCCTTCACTTTCTGTATTCCTGAGTGCGACAAAGGTTTCGCAATACTCGCGCTTTAGTCGCTGAACCAGAGACTGACCAAGGCACAGACAATTACAAGGTTGGCAAAGCAAGAGCAGTCAATTGCTTGCATTAGGAATGCCCTCCACACAAATACACTGCAAGACGCGGATGCCAGACAGACATCAACTGTTCTATAATGATTGTACCGGCGAACAGCACCCACACTGCAAATATAGAGCCTGATCCAAATATAGAGCTCTGTCTATCCGACAGAAAGAGGGGATTGCACGCCTCCTGTCACTTCCGCAGATCAGCGGTCCGTACAATCGCTGATCCGGGAAATGGGCTTGTACAGAACTTCGTTCCGTACGAATCTTGCTACGATATTGTGACTATCGTAACACTAGCATGACTTCTGTAGGGCGTGTGTGTGTGTGTGTGTGTGTGTGTGTGTAAGTGGCCTGACTTTCTCAGGTATGGATTCGGCCCATAGTATTTATAAATCACAGTGAAGAATATTTATATTGTTAGTTTACACAGTGAAAAAACATTTCTGCAATAAAAAATAGCCAGCAGGATGTTTTAACCGGTAGCTAAAGTCTCCAAAGTGCATCACCTCCATGATTTTTTATTTATCCAAAGCTTAAACTATGAAACGCTGTATATAAATGAAATGTGTGTGTGTCTATTTTACATACAGGACTATGGCAAAACATAACTAGAGAAAGAGGGAGATATTTCTGCTGTGTCTTAACCATGACATTATTGGTTAGTGGTTGGTGTGTCTCTAAGATAGAAGAAGGTCATTGGTACAGCCTCAACTGAAACACTGTGTGCAGCATATACAGAAGCACATAATTACACAGGGACTGTGTATAAAAGGGCAACTAAAATTGTACATGACATATTTAAAAAACAAAAACATACAAAGACTAGGGGAAATAAATATCTGTTGCAGTTCCTGGTTAGAATGTCCCATTTCCGAAATAGGGACATCCGAAGGTTTCTTTTCGGATTTCCCTATTTCGAATACTTACCAATTTCTAATTTTTTTTTCAGAATTGGTGAGTATGCTGATTGGCATACTTCACCCATTCACATTCGAAAATTCCGCTGTCGCCGGACCGAGGGAAAGGTGAGTAACCTTCCTGTGCGGGGTAAGGAGGGCTAGGGTTAGGCTGCAGGGGAGGGAGGATTAGGGTTAGAATTAGGGAAAGGAGTGGGGGACTACTTTTACTTACTTTTCGGAGCACCAAAAGCTCGGTGCTCCATGGATCGACTGCAATGCCTCCTCGAGGCATATGCAATCGAAATTCCAGCCAGTTCGAAACTGGCTGGGAGGAAACGGCCCTATCGAAATAGGGTCGTTCTAACCGGGGACCCACAACCAATAAATATGTATAGCTTGGAGCAAAGAAGGTGCAGAGGGTGGGAGGTTTAGAGGAAATGTCTGGAAAAATGACAAACTGAAAAGGGAAGTTGACAAGTGGAATATAACCTCCTATCTGAGGTGGTAGTGACTAGCAATGTAACATTTAAATATGCTTGGGATAATACAAGTATATCCTAAATCTTAAATTAAACTGAGTGTTAAATAGGATCTAGTGTCTAAAAAAAAAATTATCTTCTGCACAACTGTTTAAAGACAGTATCTACTGTTATTAGTGAAGAAATAGATTTGGTTATTTTCTAACATTTTGCATTTTAAACACCAAAATGGTATTGCATACTTCCCTCACATCTCTGCAACTACTAAAAGACAGTGTAGGGAAATATGTCTATTACATTTATCACAGGTAACTTGATTTTATTATTTATCCAAAAATCATGGGTGCATGACAAGTGAAACACAACAAGTGGAGAGAGTTGGATAGAAACACACACAGAATATGTTGTTGCAGAAAGAGACAGAGATAGGACAAACCAAGAGAGAGACACAGGCTCAAAGAAATAGAAAGACAATCATACATGTAGCCACACAAAGAGCATGAAGGAAACAGGCACATCTAGGGCCAGATACTAAGCAGCAGAAAAGGCAAGGAAAGGTGGAGAAATAGCCCATAGCAACCAACAGGATTGCAGCTCTCACATTCCTAATACATACTAGAAAATATCAGCTAGAATCTGATTGGTTGCTATGGGCAACACTTCCATTTCTCCTTTCCCGCAGCTTAGTAAATCTGGCCCCAAGAGTGAAATTCCATTACAGAAAGTGAGAAACACACACAAAAAAATCCACATACCTATAAGCACTGACGAAGTACACAATTTATCTTTGATCTTTTATAAAGATAGCTTATGAAATTACCCAAAAACAGAATAGGAAAGGGAAATATCTTCACTTCTCACTAAACATAAGATAGAATTCATAAAATAGTCAGAATCTGCATAATTGGCAACATTCCATAGACCAAATGGCCTCTGCATTTCTGAACATTGTGTACCAATAACTCATAATAGATATTTCAACAATGTCCAGTCATAAGGGCCACTCACCAGTGATAAACGGCTGGAGGTCTGCACAGACTGGTGAACTCTGTTGCGTGATATGAAAGTTGCAGGATATTTTTCCAGGAAAATTGTGCATCAAATTAAGAATGTCTTTCTACGAGAAAAAATAAACAGTACAAACCATTAGTTAAAATACCAATGCTCGTAACATGCAGAGATTAAAAGATAAAGACTATACTGTTAGCCCAAACTTTCTATCAAAAACAAAATAGTTTCTAGTCTCAAAATATAAAAAAGCAGCGTTTCTGAATTATCTCTGCTCTACATTCGTGCACTTGCATTATAACCACAGGCATAGAAGCGCTTCCAACAGTCAGGGTCTACCCCATGTTTTTTGACTCAAGCACAGAATCTCATTAAGAGGAAACCCCAACTTGTGAGCTCAACCCATCCCCTCTGTCCTTTCATTACTCTTAAGTTGGATGTGTGGAATGCACTGCAAACAATTAGCATGGATATGTACATGAGCACACAATTAATAACGACAGTCTATTTGCACAAGCTGCGTGCTTAAGTTGGGCAGTGCGAGCGCACTGCACATACCAGATGTAATGCATTGGAATTCTGAACGTATGGAACTGGTTTCTGTACATTCAGAGTTCCATACGTTAGGGCCTGACAGCGCTCTGTACGCTTTAATATACGCAGTGTGGGAAGGGGGAGACATTTAAATTGTACATTATGGGCTGGGTTAGGCATTTCCATAAGATAAGGCATTCCATATGCACAGCGTTACGTACAGAACATTATAAGGTAGGGTTATGGACACGGAAGTCACCTAAATTCCATCCATTAGAGGAGTGCACTACTGGTAGTCTCTTGCATGCAGACTTTCTATTAATCTGATAATAATTAAGTCGGGGAACATTCGCCAATCTACACCCAGGCCTGATTACTTAATCTCCCAGTAATTGTATGCATGTGATTGAAGGCCAATTTCTGATGATAAATTGTTGTATATGTATTTATAAAAATCTAAGCGCTTACATACACACACAACACACAAGTCTCTTGCTTGTATATACATCTGACTTGTTGTCACAGAGTGTAATGTGGTCTGCAGAAGTAAAAGCTAAATGTAAGCACTTCATTTACCTGTGTGTTACTATTTGTAAAAGCGAGCATTTGCATTTTGAAAGCACTGAAGCTTCTGATTTCCTCTTGTGTGCAGCTGTGAAGGTGGCAGAGGCGAGCCATTTCCACTCACATTGAATGTATCCAACAAACGAGCTGCAGAAAGCAGTTTACAGGCTTTTGTTCACACCATTTACCCCAAGCGTAGCTTCTCCCTATCCCACTGGGCACTACTTCCACTCACAATAAAGCAAGCAGCCAGGAAGCATTCTAGTCAATAATAAGCACTGGCAGGCCATTGTTTACAGACTCAAACGAGGTGCTCCAAATATAGAAATAGATGGCTGTTTTTCTTGCAACTTCACATTCTCCTCGAATATAATGTTATTCCTTTATAGCAAAATTCCAGAACAAATATAAACAGAATAGATCATTACGCTACAACTATTTAGATTTTTAAGTTTTCTCTAAAAATGTTTTTCGCAGTAGAAATATCATAAATTTGTATGTCAAAACATGGGACCAATTTGATCAAATCCACCATTCACAATTTTGGCAATCTGGGGGGGGGGGGAGCTGCACACATTATATCATATATATTATAAGTTCTATTCAATAACACATGGATCCTGGATTAGTAGAAGGGCACATGAACACTTCTATTTGCTGGCGAGTAGTTCTGTAAATAAATGAGACGAGAGCAGGGTTTCCTGCGTTTCTATTGCCATAATCTCTGCTGTTCCTCTGACAATTCTGCATTTCCCTATAAAGTCGGACATAGTAACAGATGGAGAGCTACCCCTACAAACACTGAGGCTATTGTTTGTCTTTCTAGTGATTTACTTTGTACTGTTATAAATTTATGCGCTCAGTGTGCAGAGATCTAAATAACTGCTGTTTGTGGAATTGCTTGAATGGCAGTAGCCCAAGTTTTGGGGTTTTTTTTTTTTAAGCAAATGGAAGAAATTCCTATCTGTCCTGTGATCTTGCTGCTCAGACATCACAGTGCTTATAGAGGAGTCAAAGAGGCACAAACTTACTTTAATGTAAACACGATGTAGGGCACAAAAGAATTCTGATAGTGTCTCCCTGCAGCTATAAATATATATATTCTATATGGTTAGTGTTTTCATTGTAAAGGTACCATTGAAATGGTACGTAGATAGTGTAAATAAACTACTACGCATGCGTAGAATATCAATTCTTAGAACAACATACGTAAGACGAAAACTACATAACTGAATCCGGACCCATATGAGCAAAACCATCACTGCTTACTGGTACAGTTATACCCACAGGCCAAATAACCAACACGGATTAGTATATTAATAGTCTTAAAGAACAATTGTCTAGTTAGTGGATACAAAATTCACTAACCATTAAACTGGGAAATGTGTTATAGATATGTCTGGTATATATAGCTTCTCATCTTGCTGCACAATCTACTGGCAGGACGGGGGGAGGGGGTGTGGGGGGGTGGTTAGCTGGAGTTCTAAACTTGTGCCGTTCCCTGTAAGTGTCAATCATTTATGCAACCTTATCTGCTAAAACCCTGGCTTTATCTTACCAGATAATCAGAGAATATTATAGGGATGCTGCATGCATACTGACAGCCTTCTCCTGACAGAGTGTGTAAGAACGTTAGTGAGCAATAAACACTGAGAGACAGTACCGGTGGATCATGGGATACCCTCTGATCCTGTTTTCAGAGCAGGTGCATTATGCAGAGCTGACAGAAGCACAGACCCAGTGCACAGCTTGCACAGTATAAATAAGTGGTATTAACATGAGCGCACCTCCTTACTATATAACCAATATAACCAATTTCCTTTATCTGGTACAAATTTTAGGTTGTTTAGACCCTTTAGTGTTTGTGTTTCAAACTGAAAATCTGCTTAGCAAAAACATAAAATAGGAGTTACCTTTTACAGTCAAAACTGATTTTCTGTATTCTGTATTGATCAAAGCCCAATAGAGATTTAGCAGCAATATGTATTGGGGGCTATATAATCCTAGGCTATATATAATTATTACCTCACTATTCTCAAAGCAAATATTGAGGGCTGGATATAAAATATATATATTTCTGGGGTTTTTTTTAGTGATCAGATTACACAGCAGCCATTATTAGCACTCAGAGGATTCCCTTTATTCCTTCCCACAGGTATACAGCAATCTTACTGTGCTGTGATATATTCTGAAATTGATTATATTATTGCATTATTGGGGCATAGCATTAAGAAGGGATATGGGCAGGACTGAAAATGATAAAAATAACAAAAAAGACAAAAGCGCCATCATTTAATTGGTAGAACAAAAATGTACCTAATAGCGCTGCCCTGGGGGTCTCGGAGTTGGCTGAGGTTTTGGAGCCTATTACAATAAATACTGGAAGGACTCCTCTATTCTCTGACCTCCAAGAGGTAGTATGCAATCTATGATCTATGCAACCAGAAGTATGCAAAGTAATGATCCAACATTGTTAGAGATTTAGCAAAAGATTATGTATAAAATGTTTAAGGTTAAACACTGAAAAAATTCCCTGCTGGACCAATCTTAATTTACTCCCATCATGCAATTCTGCTATGGTAATGCTATGATGCATAAAAATCACCATAAAAAACTGCTGTGTGTACCATGCTTTAGTCTGGATCTGGTCACAATTAGTGGGTATTCCATACCTGAAACTCTGCAAAGCCCACATTGCAAGTACCGCTTCCCCCCCAAAAAAAAAGTGGAGGAAAAAGTGTGTACGTCTTATGGTCCGAATACTTACCTTGATGTATGAGCGGGTCTGCCGCTGCTCCGCGGGGGGATGCGATGCATCCAGGCTCCCTGATAGTCAGCAGTGTAATGAACGCTACCGTGAAAGCAACGTAAGGTGCTCTCATCACTCTGATCGGCGTTCATTACCGCTGTTTCTGCTCTGCATGTCCTGTCCTGTGTGACAGGCAGAGCAGTGCAACAGCTCCTCACATCAGCGTCAGAGGAGAAGCAGGAGACAGCAGAACGGGGACTACAGTGCAAGTAAGTATTGCTTACATGATGGGTGATGCTGGGTGCAGGACATGATGGGTGATGCTGGGTGCTGGACATGATGGGGGCTGATAGGTGCTAGACATGATGGGGGCTGGACATGATGGATGATGCTGGGTGCTGGACACAATGGGGGCTGATGGGTGCTGGACATGATAGGTGCTAGACATGATGGGGGCTGATGGGTGCAGAGCATGATGGGGGCTGATAGGTGCAGGGCATAATGGGTGATGCTGGGTGCAGGACATGATGGGTGCAGGGCATGATGGGGGCTGGACACTATTTGGTTCAAAATATTTATTTTCCTGTTTTCCTCCTCTAAAAGCTAGGTGCGTCTTATAGCCAGGTGCGTCTTACGGTCCGAAAAATACGGTAGTTCCAGCAGCACTCCTAAGCAGAGACTGCATTACACCTGTCTGGGTACCTATAATGCCTCCAAAACCACAGGCACTCTTTAGTCTCAGTTACATGCATACATATTATTATTCCCGGACACTGTATTGTCACATACACAGTGCCCGGACCACTGCTCCCGGGCACTGTGTATGTGTTGCTATGGCAATACA
>WWET01000515.1:606236-621069 GCA_011038615.1 Limnodynastes dumerilii
ATGCCTATAATGTAGAATTTACATTCCCCTAGTGCTCACCCCCCCCTTCTTCTGGCTATTGCGGATCAAGGTTCGTAACGAGAGATCCTAGCATTCGTAAAATGTCCCCCTATGCATCGCTCTCGCATTATACTACTTCAGAAGTCCTAGTAAAAGACGGCATTGCTGTGATTTCAGATTTTACTTGTGGAGCAACGATTGGAAATTTTAAATGTTTCTCTAACATCTTTTTAAATAAAGATTATACAAAGGTGCAATTTGCTAAATATTTGTTCAACTACATTCATTTATATTGACAATAGAATAATACAAAGCTGAATTGTCAGAGTTACAGTGAAAAACAAATCATCGGGGATATTTGCATTAAAAACGCACACAAGAGTAACAAGAAATAAATGTTAAATAAATGTTAGCGACCTTTTTGACACTGCATTTTCAGGCTAGCGCTCTATTTTTAGAACATTGTTTTTAATGAAAAAAGCTGTAAAACAATGCACATTCAAGCCACTTCCCAGATTTGCATTTGCTAAGCAGAAAACATGAGAAAATCTGTGCAAAGAGCATTGTTGTAGTTTTATGGTCGGTGCTCTCAACCAACATATTAACACTTCCTTCCTCATTTCCCATTTTGGAAATCCTTATTAGTATCCTTTATTTTTTATAATGCCTTCCAATATTTCTTTATGGACATACTTATAGGTTAATAGGGCAACAAGGTGACATGCCCAACAGTAGGTTAATGAAATCTGGAATGGAAAAATATCATCACAGGAAAAAAAAAATACTAACACGAAACCGCTTTTGTTGGAATGAACAAATGGCCGTATTGGTGAGTAGCCGCCAGTGTGTCGCAATTTGTGGGCGTTTTGAGTGCACTGTGGTCTTCTCACAACCCTGACTCAAATATATAACATAGGGCTGGATCCAGACTTAAGTGCTTGAAATTAGTTACTCCTGGGCTAAACCATGTTGATTGCAGGGAAGTCATATTTCATCTGTTGCAAACAGTATTAAAGTTAAGAGATGATGTTTCCTAACCCAAGCCTAAATAACAGTGTGATAGTAAAGCTGGTCAGTATCTGTGTGCAGTAAGCAAGATATGTCTCTGCATGCAAATAATACAATTAACTTGACTCCCCCTGAAATCAACATGGTTTAGCACAGGAGTAACTCATTTCAAGCACTTACTTAAGTCTGGATCCAGCCCATATAATTTGCAGTATTGATAGAGAACTAAAAGTGTATTCAAATTCCAACACACAGAAGCACGCACACATGAGAATGCAATATATCGGCTATGAATTCATAGCAACCACATAGGGACACACTAAGATTTAAACAGACATGCATAATACAGAACAGAATAATACATAAACAAAACATAGATAAAATTGGGAGGTAACAAGTTGCTGCATCAAAATATGCTGTTTATGTTCACTGATATAAATTATTCATAGCTGAAGCTGTAAATACCACTTCCCTGGGTGAAATAGAAGAAAAACAAATGAACAGGTATTGAGTCTAACAAATGCAAAATATTTGCTGTTAGAGTAATGTTTAACTATTGTTACTCATTAGGACATTTTATCAGCAGTTGCATCCTGAGGAAAACAGTAATCTGCAATGCAATGGCTTTCTATAATGTAGTATAGTGGTGATAGGAATCTTGTGCTGCAAGTTTGAATCACTGAGGCAATTCAATTGTGGTAAAATAAATAAAATAGGGGTGCAGCATATACATTCCAATAACAAAGCAATGACACGTTTAATGTTCACAATATAATTGAACTGTGTCACTACATACACAAACTACAATGTAACCATATTATACTTTATAGAAAGATAAGAGTTAATCAGAATGGAATAGCACAATAAAACAGGAAATAAGACACACAATCTTTAATATCCTATGGGTATGCTGCAATTGAATAAGACCCTGTGGATAGTATTGTTTCCCACTGTATTTCTCAGGCTTAGCTGCTGTGAAGTGGAATTATGCCATCTGGTGGTTGTTTACCATATACAGCTATACAGTGGCACATGCATTTTTTCTGACAAATCATTTAGAACCGTATTCAGGCTCAAGATACTTCTGCTTCTTAAGAACCGTCTTTTAAGAAATAACCTACTAACTTATGCAATCTATGTGCCATTTAGGTACGTAGATTGAGTACGTGCAGTCTTAAAGACTGCACATAGAAATTTAAGGAAGAGGAGTACCACGGCAGCCACTGTCCTTTTTTAAGAAGAGTGGGGGGAGGCCAATGGCATTCTTATGTGCCATGAGGTTTGTAAAAACGGGGGAGGGTCACATGAGTTAGGCGCGGATACTGCCACACCAAACTCATTCTGATCTGTGAATACAGTCCTTAGTTTGTACAGAAAAGTTTAAGTCCATGCTAAACAAAGTGGCACAGGGACATTCAATGTAATGTGCATTTAGGGAATATTGGTAAACAGTTATAACATAGTAAAAGGCAGAGAGAACGGCAGTAAATTAATATGAATGAAGGACCGTATTCATAGTTAAGGAAATAAGAACAAATGGATTTGCAGTTTTATGCATGGCAACTCCCTTGACTAGCCCTCAATTTGCTATTCTTGAAAGACTTAAGAAGACCAAAGGCCTTATCTTCCTGTGTGTATGTCTCTTCTTAATTTGCTAAAGTACACACATACTTGGCAAACTGTGCCCTGTCTGCCCCATGTAAACGCCTTTCCAAACCCACTTTTCTTAACTTCCTACTTAACTTGGCCTAGCAGGCCCCTTCTTACTTATCTCATTAGGAGCGGAGTTGTAAATCACGGTTAATGGATCACTGCTTTTTTGAAATCCTACATAGATTGTGTAAATAAGGGAACTACACAGGCACAGTTTAACCGTTCTTAAAAATACCAACAGATATAGCAGCAGCTTCTTAACTGTGAATCAGGCCTGAAGGCTGTAACTGACTTATGGATACATCATTATCCAAGACAGACACTAGCTGCAGTGTGACGGGCATAACAGTATAGAAAAATGTCACACGTTAAAAAGGCAGAAATCCATAGTTGCAGAGTATGGTAGTTAGTGAAATGAGTATAATAAATATAGTTGTATTAGATAACTGAATGCCAATAATTTCAACCTACAATGTATATTCTACAAAGGCTTGTAAATCTAGGGAGCTGTCTTCAACCAAAACACACTATTGATGGTAACGGTATTGTGACTATATACTCTGCACAGCTATGTGTATTTTTACCACTGGTTACCTGGCTTAATATTAGAGCTTGATTCCACTATTCCATCCATTTTGGAACAGATATTTATCATCTATTAATTGTGCAAATAACCATCAACTGATGACTACACATCACTAATTATGTGAGAGGAGGAGAAAAGACAAATACTGATTAACAGTATCCTTGTTGGGGAGTTGGGAAATAAATCAATAAGTCAAAGTGAATACTTAACATTGGACATAGATTTGATGGAAGCTATTCTGATATGCAATGTAAAGCTGGGCACATAATATGGGCCAGATGCAGATTTAAGAGAACCAGCTGACTTACACACGCATGTACCAATTCTTCTGCATTGGAACTCCGAATTGTGTGTCTGTGTTCCTGGCAGAATTTATCCTCTGCAAGGGGAGATGAGCCACCCGCCGCGCACACGAGATACACATGGTGGGTGTGATTAAGCATTCACATTGTACGGTATGGGCTGGGATTAGCCCTTATGTATGATCTAGTATTCCACACAGATAGATTTGGAGTCCTGTACACAAATTCACCATCCGCACGTTGCAGAGCAGGGGGGGTGCCCTGTTCTCCTATGTGCAATGTTTGACAAAGCCATTTGTTATGCTACATTGGAGAGGCTATGCACAGCATTAACAATAAGATCTGGATCCAGTACTTCATTATTTTCACTTGATTATTGTGCCGGTCACACCATAAATGAATCTTTGGAATGCTACTGTATGAGTGTGCACGCTTCCACAATCCTGTTTTATCCGAAGCACATGTGTAAGCAATGTAAGCACATGTGTAAGTGTGTAAGCAATTTAAAATCATTGGAGTGACTGTCCAATGATTCTGCCTTTGTGGACATACATATTTAAATCTCTGATATCACAATGTTTATGAGAGGGCTACAAGAGAGTAAATCACAGATATCACTGCAGTGTGTATGAATATATTGTCATTCTCAGCGGGACTTTAAATCTTTGGTAAAACGGTTTCTTATGTCACACTGTGTGAAATTTTATACACAACTTTTTACCCCGCTATTCTAGTGAGTGCAACATTAAACTTGACTGTACTATAGACTTATGGGTTTGAATGTCTCTATAAAAAGAAAGCATAATAAAATGATTTACATATGTGGAGGAAAAAAAAAATTATATATAGATACACATTACATATAGATACTTATTATATAGATACACATTACATATAGATACACATTATATAGATACACATTACATATAGATACATATTATATAGGTACACATTACATATATACACACATTACATATAGATACATATTATATAGATACACATTACATATAGATACTTATTATATAGATACACATTACATATATATATATATATATATATATATATATATATACACACACTACAGATTAGCACACAAGGTTTATATTGTTTCTTTTATACATATGTGAGAGAAATAGGTCTACCCTTAAGTCTATGACCCATATACAGACAGCAAAACCCCAAGTAAATCTTTACAGCCTGCACCCATACACAGCACCTGTAGAGTGAGATAACCCAAGTTTGTGGCATTTAGACAAAAAATAATTGGTGTCCCTATGTCCCCCTTGTTCGTCAGTTCTCTATATACTCACTGGCTCGTTTACATGCAGTCATGGGTTATGATTTAACAGTCATGTTTTAAAGGACAGTAAACTTGCACACAGTAAAATCAAGAGATTTAGCTCTATTTTGAGACAAGTCACTAGAAAGAACTACCATTGCCCAGGTAAGGAAACTTACCACTGTCCTGCTTTAAATGTAAATTCCCCATTCTCTATAGCGAGGCGGATTCTCTTCACACTAGAAGACTCGTTAGTCATTCCGCAGACTTTTGCCGGAGAGATAATCTGAAACAAGTGTTTTGTTAGTGTGATTAACAGTGGTTTGTCAGTACAGCTATGGACTCTCCCATAACACCTGATGCTGCTCTTAGCAATATTTAGCTAAATATATACATACATTAAAGATCAACCTTTCAGTACGTTTCCTTTATAAATTTTGTTAATCATTAGTTACATTAGGCTTAACATAAGCATCAGCTATGTGGGTGGCTTGGTCGGTGTGTATGTATAGCATGCCGGGGAATGTCTCAGTTAGTGTGTGTGTGTGTGTGTGTAAATTGCATGCCGGAGAATGGCTGAGTGTATGGTGTCTGTCATGGAATGTCAGCAAGTAGAACACACACACCAACACAGCAATGACTTTGTACATGGGTGAACACAGAGCACAGTTAACAGCAGTTACACAAGGTATAAAATGCAAATCAGTGACAAAAAACAGAGAGAGCAAATATTTCTAATCTCATAGGCAGGTTTTTACAATGCTATATGTAAGGTTGATTTGACAAGTTTATGACTTACCACAATACATACAAAAACAATCAAATACAACAATGTTACGATAATGCGGTATCACTAGCCTGAAACTACACTTCAATGCCCTCTGCTGACACTTTAGAGCCTGAACCTGACTGAGTAATGCAGACGTGCCAGTAAAACCTTAGTGTTTCTCATCTTGATGGTCTGGATTTCAGCTCTTAACTGCAAAATCACTCTAAGGACCAGATGTACTAAGCTGCGGGTTTGTAAAAATGGAGATGCAGCCCATAGCAACTAATCAGATTCTAGCTGACATTTTCTAGTATGTAATAGGAAAGTGAGAGCTAGAATCTAATTGGTTGCTATAAGCAGCTTAGTAATTCTGGTCCTGAGTATTATCTGACAGCAATGAGATCCACAGAATAATGGTTATACGTCAGACAGACAATACAAAAAAAACAAAACAAAAGAGATGATTAGGAACACTTGAATTTAGGGGACACTCACCTCTTCTCGAAACGTGTTTGCTGTTCTCTCCAAATGATCTGTTTTTCTTTGGGACGTCATTTTCTGTCTATGTCAAACAAATCCAGAGTTCATGGTTAGAAAATTAAATGCAGCCTCTTTTATGCCAATAAATGAGGATTGCCTTTTTTGTAATCTAAAAAAAAATAATTAAATAGACAAATATAACTTCTGTTTAGCATAGACACCCAAACACAGGAGTTTTCTGAGCTGCAGGAAAACTCTGCTGGCTTTGCTGCATTGAATAACACGATGTGGCATTACTTACGAAAGGCCTCTGTCCTACAACAACAGCAACAAAGATCTACAGTTTGATGAGCATCTCTTTCCTACAACAACAGAACTGCCATCACATCGCTTTTCAAACAATATTTAATACTGCCTGCAGACAAATCACTCACCTATTCAGGGTACAAGCGCACAAAGCAGGGGCCCTCGACAGCAATGAGGCCGACTGACTAGTGAAAATTCCAGTAGTCCCTCTAAGCACTTGACAAGAGGTAGAAACCACAGCAAGAGCCATGTCGGAGGTGAAAACAAACTGGCCCTAAAAGGATGTAGAATAAAAACAACTGCATTATGTTCTATACACAAACTGTAGTCAAATATTTTTCTAGTAGATCAACGAACGAAAGCAGGTTTTATATATTCATAATATTTCTGCACATTTGTTTGTGTGTGTGTGTGTGTAAATATATATATATATATATATATATATATATATATATACACATATATATATATATAGTCTATATATATAATCTGTATCTATATATATATATATATATATATATATATATACACATATATATATATATAGTAGGAGAGATAGATACACACAAGAGTCTTTGTAGCAGGTAAAAGAACTTATTTAATGTCCAATAGAATTACATATTCATTATAAAGTGAGCAGGACCATGCAATGAATATGTAATTCTATTGGACATTAAATAAGTTCTTTTACCTGCTACAAAGACTCTATTGTGCATCCATCTCCCCTACTTTCTGCATTTATACACCATGGATAGCACCCAGAGCAGGTATTATTGAATTTGGAGTGCCGTTCTCTTGGAACTGTATATATATTACAATACACACACATACATACATACATTCACATACATACATCCAAGATGGAGGTCGCTCAAATCAATTTCTAAGGTAATTATACAGCAAGGGTGTTTGCGCAACAACAAAACAAAGCCTGGCACTCTAGCAAATAACCCAGAAACTAACCATAACCTTCTATGTTTAAAATAAAAGTCAGAAAATTAGTTCCATACATCTGCAGATATATGTTAAGCCACCAGCTATTTACAAGGCTGTCTGTGTCATTTTGACCTGGACATAGGAGGTTATGTTCCACAAGATCCTCACGGTATAAAGCTGGCTAGACACTACAGCAATTATTGGTCTGATTAAAACAAGCCAGAGTCACTCAGGTCTGATTATAATATTGTTAAGGATTCCTGACTGATATTGGCCACAAGGCTCACAGATCAGAATCCTGCATTGCAGGGTTCCCAGATATTTGTAGCTCTCACTCCTGCTTCCATGAGATAGGCCATTTGTGTGGTGCCACATAACTTCCCAATAGTGCCTTTAATACAGTGCAACAAGGGATATAGAACAGTTACTGGCACTCCTTGAAGTACACACTGTGCTTATGATATAGCATTGCTTGGAGTTATTTCTGTACTTACTAGCTATCTTTATAATACACAGCACTTGCTAGAGATACATACAAGAATCAGTATGAAAGTACAGATTTAACAGCCACCCCAGAATGTAGCGCTAATAATGGTGCTTACGCGGGCGGTAAAATCAGACCATTTATCATATCTCTAGAATAACTGGTCTAGCGTCGGACTAGCTTTAGTGTAAAATTAAATTATATAGGGGCTGATTCAGAGCGGTATTTCCTTTTTCAGATAGAAGTGCAGCCAAAATGAGCACTGCACATGCCCACAATGGGAGCAATTATAGAAAAATGGGCGCAAGGCTGCCTATCCGACTATGTCCACATTTGCCTCTGCTGCGTTGGTGGAACTTGGATTTCATCTATATTTAAATAAGAAAAAGGGCATTTTTCTCATTTAAATATACAGAGTAGTGATGAAAGATTCCAACACTAGCCAGGGGTTGGTGTAAATGGAAGGTTATCCTAGCAGTAAAAATATTTTTCAAAAACATACACTGAAGTAACCACAAGTGCCATCATGTCCTGCCATCCAGGGCCCGCTACGCAGCTTAATGTCCACAATAGAATATAATAAAGTAATGGCCAGAGGTAACATTATATAAAGAAAACTAATTCATAATAAAAAATACAATCATGCTTACCAATTTGGACGGGATCTTCCATGGATCCAGTCTTCCAAACTTTATCCAGTGGCATTTGCTTGGCAAAATAAAAAAGACCCTTGTACGAGTGCTGTCCTGCTACCAGGACATCCCGCCGCAAATGACAGTTATACTGCAGGCACTGGGCTATACTTACAATCTCTGACATTACCACTGTCGGAGCTTATAATTAATAGACCAATGCCAGTATAACCGGCAAAATCATGTTCCAACGCACAGGAACGCAAATTTAAACTATGTGGAGAACGTTATAGATGAGGGGCAAATGAACAACAAAAACTATAAACTGCAATTAAAAATACAGCTGTTCAATATGTGCTATACACAAAAACAAAATATCTAATTAAATTGAAAGCCAAATTGCTACATGGTTTCTTCAAGTGCAAATGTACTGTCTTTGCGCCCCTGGATTATATCCTCAGAAAGTTACATCAGAACAGAAATAAGCTAAACAAACTATTATTATCGTTTATCGTGTCCGCAGCACCATACAAAATTAATCAAAATACAGTACAGGGGTGGACAGCATAGTACATAATAAAAAACAATCTAAATATAAAAATATCGCAAAAATACAATAAAGTGAAGCAAGCACAGAACGCAAGGCAAAATGTGAGGTATCAAGCTTGGTAGATCAGGGAGGAGGGGATAGAGCGCAGTGAGAGGTTCAGAGGGAGCCACCCGGTGGGGATGGGGTTAAAGGGTAGCAGTGGGGGACAAAAGTGAACAAAGTGAGGGGGGAGCGGTGGAGGAAGGAACAACACTAGGATGGAGGGCCCTGCTTACATGAGCTAACACACTAAGTGCAGTGTTCTCCCCAGGGCATTTTAGCTTACCACCCGACCAGACCTGACCAAAACGTTGATTGTGATCTTCAGCTTTCAGTCTCGGTTGTGCTCCAATAAACCGTAAAGGCTTATTTCCCAGTAGTGCAGCACCAGCGAGGCGTTTTGCAGTGGGAACATATGTCTGGATCCGGTCAAGTATTATTACTGCAAAGTATTACACTGCTCCCACCCAGCTGCTATTTAATACCATCTGGCTGGCAACATTTTCTGGGATGAACACTGAAGTGGGAGGGATGAACTTACAGAAGACATAAGGAGGGGGAAGGAAGTGGACTGCTGGTGTGGAGGAGAGGGGTAGGAAAGAAAAAAAAAAAGGGATAGATGTAGGATGCAGTGAGAATGTTAATCACTGGTGTTGCCCAGGACCTTAAGCATCAGGATCACCTCATGGTATAAATGATGTTTTACTCAAGAGGAGGAATATTACCTAATAGAAATGAAGCGCTCACAGGCCAGGTCCAAACTTTAGGAGAAGATGTCCTATGTCCTTCACAACGCAGACCTTACTAGTTTCTTTGGTGTAGTACTGGCAGTACCAAGACAGCAGGTGTTATCTTTGGCAAAATCATTAATCCATCTGGAGAACGTACAAGAAAAAAAATTATATGGATGTTGCTAAGTGTGCCACGCGCATTATTATTTTTATTTACATTTATCCAACAGGAAAAAAAAGCACTGGAAGACCTTGCCTTAAGGAAATTATTTCCCCATTTGTTGCACATTCTGCACACACCCTGCCCCCTTCCAGGCCAAGCTTCTGCCCAGTCCAGCTCTGACATGGAAACAGAATGTCAGTGTCTGCCAGAACTCCCTGCAGTGTGACTCTGCTGCAATCTAAGATCACGTTAGCGTCGCACACAGCGCCATAGAGGACAGCACCAGGAGGAAGGAGGAACACTGAAAAGGTCTAGGGAGGCTGGAGACACCTGCTGGGGAATACTAGGGAGGCTGCAGACATATGATGGGGACGCTGGGGAGGCTACAGACACATGATTAGGGATACTGAGGAGGCTGCAGACACGAATAGGGACTACTGGGGAGGCTGCAGACACGAATGTGGACTACTAGGAAGGCTGCAGACACGAACAGGAACTACTGGGGAGGCTGGAGACAAATGATGGGGGCAACTGGATAACATAGTTAATATTAGTTATAAGAAAAAAGTTATTAGCTGCAATGTTTAATTTATCAAATATAAAATAACCATTAAATGTAATTTTTGTGTATGTACTGTAGTTCCTGCTTTTGTTTTTGTATATTTTGCTTTTGGTGTGCTGCGGAATTCTGGGAAGGGCTTAGCTGTGTCGGGGGTGAGAAAAAGTTGATGAGCACTGTTTTAAAGGACAAATCACCACTCTAGGCTGAAGTGTGCACTCCTGCCTCTGGATATGGCTACAGTTCATCTATAAACCATCTGGAAATAGTGCAAAATGTTCCAACTCCCAAATAGCACATTACATCAATAAATAAAAAGGGTGACCCAACCTTATGAGTAAAAACTAAATAAAGGAATAAATACTAGAAGAGGTAAACTTGTAGTTCTTTAAATACCCTTAAAATGAAATGTTTAATCGAGTGATTTAAATGCATTTTATTACATAGGAACAGTCAGTGTTTCTGCCCTACAGAAACCTGCGGTTTCAAATACTGTAGGCCACAAAATAAAAAATCAAACACAAAGATGTGTTTAAAACATCAGCTAATAATAAGACATAGAAAGTGATGGCAGATAAGAGCCACATGGCCCATCCAGTCTGCCCATTTGTTTATTTAAAACTATACTGATCCTATTTACTCTCAATTTAGTTTGAGATTTGGGATATCCTTATATTTATCCCAAGCATGTTTAAACTGTTCTACTGTGTTAGCATCAACCTCCTCAGATGGGAGGCTATTCCACTTATCTATTACCCTTTCAGTGAAGTAATTTTTCCACACATTTTAACTGAATCTACCATCCTCCAATTTATATTCATGCCCTCGTGTTCTATTACACCTCTTCCTTTGAAACATGCCACCCTCCTCTAGCCGGTCACAACATTTGATATATTTGAAAGCTGCTATGATATCCCCTCTTTGATAAAGAGGTGACCCCTCGAAACGAGTCGGTACGGTGATTCAGACTGAGTCCGCAGCACTGCACCTCCACCCGACTGCTTCCTTCTTCAGTTCCCCCGTGATTTCCATCTTGGACAGGTCCTGGGTTTTCTTCCGTCCAGTAGCGGGTATATTGAACTGCTCTTACCATCGTGTACGAATTCTGTGTCTTGTTTCAGTCCTGCTAGAGGTTTTAACGTCTATATTGTTATTCTTTTGTCTTGTCATGTATAATAGACTTTGATATTTATTATATCTTTCTTTATCTTTACATGGTTACACTGACTGAGAGATTTATCGATTTTATGGACAATTGAAGTGGCAGCATTGCACATTTAAAGTGACAGCTGTCTTATGCATGCACACCTAGCCCCCTTTTTTTGCTTTAGTCCTCTATTTAGTCTATTTTTCCTTGTCTGTACAGCGCTATTCAAAAGGATAATATTTTCTATTTGATTCTAATGTATTTATGTCTTTCTGGAGATATGGCCTCCAGAACTGAACGCAGTATTCTAGGTGAAGTTGTACCGACGATCTATAAAGGGGCATCACTACTTCTCTCTTTCTGCTACCAATTCCTCTTCCTATGCAACCAAGCATCTGACTTGCCTTTCTCTAATAATAAGGCACATATCTGTATACCAGTTAGATTGTAAGAAAGTGTCAATGATAGAAAAAGTCTCAAATATATTGTTTTCCTATATAAAAGACCTGATCATATTAGGCTGGTGGAGAGCAGACAAATTCCTCTGTTCCACAATGCGTTTAATATGAAAAAGGTTTTTTCTCCATTTGATACGTCACTTTTGACATATACAATACATTAAAATTTTGCCCACCCCTACAAAATTCCACAGTACCTACTTCTGGTGGCTCCAGTATTATAATGCTGCCATCTGTCCCTGCATATATAATACAAATTGAGATCTCATCTTCAACCCACAACATGGCATTGAATGATGCTAATCACTGCCCATACCTAAAATAATATTTATCCTTCTGTACTGTACTTTCATACACTGTAATTCTGTTCCTTGAGCAAGTTCAGATGAAGTAGCTACCATTAAAATTTCAATGCCATCCATATAAAATCATTAAATGCTGATACATACTTTTCTGTGTTTGCTCTGCTCCGCTTATTGATAATTTATTGACATTAATGGAGAAAATTCATCTGCATAATTGTATCTATGTTGGCTAAAAATTAAATGAACACGAAAGTTACAGCACGCTGTACCACATTGCTGTGTTTTATCTAAACTCTATTATGACATATTATTAATAATAATTAGTACAAGAAATAATTAATTCAATTATGATGTTTAGAATATTAATACATTTTTATTATTTTAATATGACTATTTTATCATTTAATTCTTGCATACTTAAACAAAAAGAGTTATTTCTGTGCATTACAAAAAGCATTAATTTGGTCTGGTCTTGTAAAGCCCAGGGGCCAGATTTACTAAGCTGCAGGATAGGAAAAGCGAACATGTCGCCCTGAGCTTAGTAAATCTGACCCCATAACTCCATTAGTTTAAAAGACCAAAATTTACTTTGCGTGGTCCATCATTATGTTATCGTTTGTGCTTTTAACAGGAAATAACTATTTTGAAGTACTATTTTTTCTCTAATGTATATGTATTAATAGTATATTTTACTAAGTAGGGAATTTGACTGATAAATTAGGAATTATACTTATTATACTGCAGTAAATGAAAGCAGCATCATAATCTCTCGTTCAATACACCACTGCCTCAACATTTCATATCCATTCCAATTCGTACATAATATTTGTTCTTCTGACAATGAGATGTTTCCAGCAAGTTACTTTTTACCTCCGAAAAGGACTATAAACATGCAGAGAGAACTGACCTCCGAACACCTCTGTGCAGACAAGTTGTATAACATGCCGGTTCCGGTACACAAGATGACATTGGTGTCTTCCGGACGCATGACATCATTACGCAAGTCGCGTCACTGAAAGAGGGCTTCTCTGGTGTGTTTGTGTCACGTGAGCTGGGTCACGCAGTGTGTCATGAAGTGTACGCGATAATAATTATGTGGTGCACTGTCTGGCGTACTTACTACGCTGCTGACTGACTGTGGCTGTCACTAATGGCGTACAGTACAAATGCATTCATTATAGGTCAGCAGAGTCGATGGCTAGATGCAGCCATACGAATATATTAAGAAAAAAACAAAACTTAGAAAATCAGTCACTTACAGAAATACTGCATCAATATGTGTTAGCAATGTTTGGAATAGCATTTACAACAACATTACTGTAGTACTGGAAGGACTTTTGTTAATAAGTTGTTGGATTTTTTATTATTATAAATATAAACCAGACAATTTTTCCAACACTAAGGACATGCTTTCTATCATCAAAAATTGTGTGATTGCTATGTGCTTTTTTTGTCCACATGTTCTTCTGAATTTTACTTGGAACACATATAAGAATGCAAAATTGTCCCATGCGCAGCGATAACAAGGGGATCACCCACACAGCTTAATCTACATATATAAAAATGGATGTACCATATATAAGCCGAGTTTTTCAGCAAATTTTTTATGCTGAAAAAGCCCCCCCTCGGCTTATACTCGAGTGAGGAAAAAAAATACAGGGGATGCTACATTGAACTTACCTTTGCCATAGGTCACGCAACGTTTTTGTGCAGCACACAACGCGAGGGAGAGAGCCGTAGGCACAGCTGCGGGGAAGAGAAATGTGGTTATCTATCTCCTTAGCGCTTCATGTGAGCGGGAGTTGCGGTTCTTACAGGAGACAGTCTATCTCGGGATCAGTTGTTCACCTGGTGAAGAGCTGATCCTGAGCAAGACTGTCTCCTGTAAGGACTGCAACTCCTGCTCAAACCCTCCGTTAGCATCCCGGGTAAACAGAGGTTTTTCTTCAACATCGTGGTAAGAGTGTCGGTCCTGCTTACAGTATACTTATCTATGCTCCACACTTTACCTGCATCTCCTCAACTAATAGACTTTAAACATAGCATTGTGAATTCACACTGAAGCGTCAGTCCGTCTGACCACACAAGAACGCCATTAGCTGGCTTGAACCTTCATATTATCTTTTTACTGCCTATAAGACCTCCTTTACATCTATCCTCACACATGCAAAAGCAGTGTGCACCTAATATAACGTTAATTACTCTACTGCATACGGAAATAGAACTGTTGTCTTATTGAACTTTCTATTATTTTCTACCACCAAAAAGACTTTCTCTACATCAATTCCCACACATGCATAAGCAGTGTGCACCTAAAACTACGTTTATTATTACACTGCATACGGAAACATAACTGTTTTATTCTTCTGTAAAATAAAATCCTTTTAAAAATAACAAGCTTGTTTTCCCTTATGAAGCGCTAAGGAGATAGATAACCACATTTCCC
>WWET01000515.1:640218-660168 GCA_011038615.1 Limnodynastes dumerilii
GCAGGAGCATCAGGATCAGCAGACAGAAACAAACAGCAGGACTGTATCACAATCAGAGAGCTGGGTGCATCAGAACCAGGCACCTAGAAGAACTAGTTGTTCTGGCAATGCATGGACTGTGCAAAGGGTTTAAATAGACCGCCCTATGCACAGATTGGCTGGGGACATCATGTGTGCGCAGAGGAGCATCTGAGTGGCTGCTGGGAATCACCTGACAGGAGGCAAGATGGCGACGCCCATGTAGCAGAGGATGGTTGTGCAGATGCCTAATCCCAGACACTAACAAGCACACATGCTGCAATGGAGATTGTGCAGGGGGCTGCCACTATTTGGAGTGGCACCTCTGGAGGGCTGGAGAGCGGGTATGACATTGGAGAGCCGCTGACAGATGGTTCCTGACATGGTAAGTGCGGCGCTTGGTGCTGCATATCGTGACACTCAAGATCCATCTAACAGAGTGGCGCATCAACCCCAAGCGCCTAAACTCTGTAAGGTGGGTGGTGGGACCATGGTAATTTTACAGTTGGTCTGCGTTTGGCAGTTCCTTGCGGATCATTGGTCCTTATAAACCGCTGATCGGCCCAGGAGAGCTAAGGTAGGGTTATGGTAGCATGACTGCATTAAAGAGGGGAGTTTACTCCCCTATTCCGTGTGGACTGACAGACCTCTGTGCATTTGGAAAATCATTGTGCCCTTGTTTTTTCATGCAAAGTTCTTGATATCTTTTAGAAAATGCTCTGTCAATACGTGCTTAAAAAGACCAACAAACCATAGAAAGAAAAGAAAAAGCAACCGCAGATAAAATTGTATTTCTTATTGTTTACATGCGGAATACTAGGTACAGAGGACAGATGGCAGTACACTGCTAAAAAAGAAAAAAAACAGCGCTAATGACATAATAAAGTAACTAGTCATTACCTTTGTAAAAATAGAAACCAAACTGTATAATATCAATCACTTCTAACGTTAAAAACAAAAATCAGATATAAAATGCGCAAACATTAAACATTTATGACCATAATATTATGCAAAAATGTAAGGAATGCTTGGTGCTTAATGATGAAAGTTAAATGATATGCGGTAAAGTCCAATATATTATATGACAGGACCAATAGCAGCAGTCACGGGAAGAGAGTATCCCGACCGATTTCATAACTACGTTTTTTTGGTAAGGTACGTTCTGATTTCTAAGTGCAGCACTAATGCGCACACGTAGTAAATATTTAACGCTATCTACGTAGCATTTTGTTACGTAGCTTGCGTACATGCGGTCTTAAAAGATGTTGTTTACTCCTCCCTATTCATTTAGTTGTATGGAAGGAGTTGTTGGTAGTTTATGCATTACAAAATCCAATATTTAATATTTTTTTAAATACTCTGTAAGTTGTTATGCTTACAGTTAATTGTATTTATTTTAGTGATATACTGTATATATACTTTTAGCCAGCAGATGGCAGAAGAGATATTCTATTAACATCTGTTCTGTCATATTACTATTTTCATTTCGTGTCATTGAGCATTATTAAATACAGTATGAGAAAAGGCTGCTAAGAACTCTTTTTAACCCTGGACAACATGCAATGTGTGTTCTAGGCACAGTGTAGAATATCCATGCAAGTGTTATTTCCTCACTTTCCTTTGACCCCCCAGTACTATAGACTAGAAACTATGCTCAGTTCTGTATTCATGAGCCACCAGGAATCTTGACTTTGTCTGACCCAATTACACACCCTACTCAAGTCTTTCCTATGTAGGTTGCTTATTTCTGTTCTAAACAACTTTCTTTCTTCTGCAGAGTAAATGCTTTTGGAAATGAAGCACAGGTGAGCTTTGAGTTTTCTCAATAGGGGTCACTATCATTTAGGATCTTCTAGGTTACTTCCATAACTGTAACTCATAAATAGACAGGGCTTTTTTTGTCGTCGGAAGCACCGGAACGGAATTCCAGAACCTTTTTCAGTACAGCGGGACAGTCCCGCTTTCGGTGAACTGTCCCGCTGTCCTGTCCGACTCACAACTTGTCCTGAGAGATCAGTCTCCCGGGACAAAGTAGTTTTTTTTTGTCCCTGTAGGACCAAACCTGTTGCTGCAAATGGCATTGACCGAACCTATGCGGTCCCTGCCATTCTAGCAACAGATTTGGTCCTACAGGGCTCCCGTGACCACTGGCAGACAGAGAGGATGCGCCAGAGAGGACGCGCCGCAGAAGGGGACATCAAAGGTAAGTAAAGGAGGACATGAAGGCTGTGCATAAGGGGCAGACATGGAGGCTGTGCATAAGGGGAAGACATAGGGGCTGTGCATAAGGGACAGACATAGGGGCTGTGCATAAGGGGCAGACATAGAGGCTGTGCATAAGAGGCAGACATAGGGGCTGTGCATAAGGAGCAGACATAGGGGCTGTGCATAAGGGGTAGACATAGGGGCTGTGCATAAGGGGCAGACATGGAGGCTGTGCATAAGGGGCGTGTCACGGGTTCTGAGGTTTGTGAACCTGTCACGGGATTCAGGAGCAAAGACAACTGAGCTGGTTGAAAATAGAAGCTATCAGGTTTAATGATTAACTTGCTCATATACAATGAAATGAGTAAAGTACACTTCAAGAGTCTTTGGTTGAGTAGTATGTAAGGCAAGTGGATCCGGAAGGCTTGGATAAGCTGAGCCGCAACCTAAAGCCCGCTGGGCCGGATGGCTTGAGGCAGCTGGACTGGATGGTGAAAGTCCACTGGACCGGATGGCTTGAGGCAGCTGGACTGGACTGGAGTTGCAGACTGGACCGGACTGGAGTTGCAGACTGGACCGGACTGGAGTTGCAGACTGGACCGGACTGGAGTTGCAGACTGGACCGGACTGGAGTTGCAGACTGGACCGGACTGGAGTTGCAGACTGGACCGGACTGGAGTTGCAGACTGGACCGGACTGGAGTTGCAGACTGGACCGGACTGGAGTTGCAGACTGGACCGGACTGGAGTTGCAGACTGGACCGGACTGGAGTTGCAGACTGGACCGGACTGGAGTTGCAGACTGGACCGGACTGGAGTTGCAGACAGGACCAGGATGAGACCAGGCACGACCAGGCAATGGATCAGGCAGAACCAGGATCAGACCAGACAATGGATCAGGCAGGACCAGGATCAGACCAGGCAATGGGTCATGCAGGACCAAGATCAGGATCAGGAGACAGCGCAGCTGAACGGAGTGGGTAAGTGCGGTACTTGCCGCTGTGTTTTGTGACAGGGCAGACATGGGGTCTGTGCATAAGGGGCAGACATGGAGGCTGTACATAAGGGGCAGACATGGAGGCTGTACATAAGGGGCAGACATGGAGGCTGTACATAAGGGGCAGACATGGAGGCTGTACATAAGGGGCAGACATGGAGGCTGTACATAAGGGGCAGACATGGAGGCTGTACATAAGGGGCAGACATGGAGGCTGTACATAAGGGGCAGACATGGAGGCTGTACATAAGGGGCAGACATGGAGGCTGTACATAAGGGGCATACATGGGGGCTGGACATAATGGGCATACATGGAGGCTGAACATTACAAGAGGCACACATGGAGGCTGGACATTACAAGGGGCACACACATGGAGAGTGGACATTAAAAGGACCAAGGCAGGACATTACAAGGGGCAAACAATGGAGGCTGAACATTAAAAGGGGCAGACAATGGAGGCTGGACATTACAAGGGGCAGACAAAGGAGGCTGGACATTAAAAGGGGCACACATGGAGGCAGGACATTACAAGGGGCAAACAATGGAGGCTGAACATTAAAAGGGGCAGACAATGGAGGCTGGACATTACAAGGGGCAGACAAAGGAGGCTGGACATTAAAAGGGGCACACATGGAGGCAGGACATTACAAGGGGCAAACAATGGAGGCTGAACATTAAAAGGGGCAGACAATGGAGGCTGGACATTACAAGGGGCAGACAAAGGAGGCTGGACATTAAAAGGGGCACACATGGAGGCAGGACATTACAAGGGGCAAACAATGGAGGCTGAACATTAAAAGGGGCAGACAATGGAGGCTGGACATTACAAGGGGCAGACAAAGGAGGCTGGACATTAAAAGGGGCACACATGGAGGCAGGACATTACAAGGGGCAAACAATGGAGGCTGAACATTAAAAGGGGCAGACAATGGAGGCTGGACATTACAAGGGGCAGACAAAGGAGGCTGGACATTAAAAGGGGCACACATGGAGGCAGGACATTACAAGGGGCAAACAATGGAGGCTGAACATTAAAAGGGGCAGACAATGGAGGCTGGACATTACAAGGGGCAGACAAAGGAGGCTGGACATTAAAAGGGGCACACATGGAGGCAGGACATTACAAGGGGCAAACAATGGAGGCTGAACATTAAAAGGGGCAGACAATGGAGGCTGGACATTACAAGGGGCAGACAAAGGAGGCTGGACATTAAAAGGGGCACACATGGAGGCAGGACATTACAAGGGGCAAACAATGGAGGCTGAACATTAAAAGGGGCAGACAATGGAGGCTGGACATTACAAGGGGCAGACAAAGGAGGCTGGACATTAAAAGGGGCACACATGGAGGCAGGACATTACAAGGGGCAAACAATGGAGGCTGAACATTAAAAGGGGCAGACAATGGAGGCTGGACATTACAAGGGGCAGACAAAGGAGGCTGGACATTAAAAGGGGCACACATGGAGGCAGGACATTACAAGGGGCAAACAATGGAGGCTGAACATTAAAAGGGGCAGACAATGGAGGCTGGACATTACAAGGGGCAGACAAAGGAGGCTGGACATTAAAAGGGGCACACATGGAGGCAGGACATTACAAGGGGCAAACAATGGAGGCTGAACATTAAAAGGGGCAGACAATGGAGGCTGGACATTACAAGGGGCAGACAAAGGAGGCTGGACATTAAAAGGGGCACACATGGAGGCAGGACATTACAAGGGGCAAACAATGGAGGCTGAACATTAAAAGGGGCAGACAATGGAGGCTGGACATTACAAGGGGCAGACAAAGGAGGCTGGACATTAAAAGGGGCACACATGGAGGCAGGACATTACAAGGGGCAAACAATGGAGGCTGAACATTAAAAGGGGCAGACAATGGAGGCTGGACATTACAAGGGGCAGACAAAGGAGGCTGGACAATAAAAGGGGCACACATGGAGGATGGATAATAAAAGGGGCACACATGGAGGCTGGACATTAAAAGGGGGCACACATGGAGGCTGGACATTACGATCACAGCACAGCCAGACAGTCAGATGATCAAACATCTTCCTTAGGCTGGCACATTCAGCTCAGCTAGTCAAACTTTCTGTGCAGGCTATGAATAGGTCCTGCCAACTACTTTGTATTGAGTAGCCATGTGACTATGGTTTATGGGACCTAAAGATACCTTTCCACCATCAGAAGCCACATATGGCATCACAGCAGAGCACCTGTCTTTGGTGCTGCATGTTACTGGTTCAAATCCCAGCTCAGCCAGTCTGGTCAAACCTTTTCCCTAGGCTGGTTATGGGACCTAAAGATACCAATACACCTTGGAGAGCCACATATGGCATCGCAGCAGAACACCAACATTTAGTGCAGCAGGTCACCAGTTCAAATCCCAGCTCAGCCAACCATCTGATCAAAGATACCTTTCCACCATAAGAAGCCACATATGGCATCACAGCAGAGCACCTGCCTTTGGTGCCACATGTTACATATTCAAATCCCAGCTCAGCCTGACTGGTCAAATCTTTTCCCTAGGCTGGTAATAGGCTTTTTTGTATTTTATTGCTATGTGACTATGGTTCATAGGACCTAAATATACATCTTCACCATCAGGAGGCAGAGAATCCACATTCAGTGCAGCAGGTCACAGGTTTAAATTCCAGCTCAGCTAGCCAAACTTTTTCTGCAGGCCATGAATAGGTTCTACCAACTACTTTGTATTAAGTAGCCAAGTGACTATGGTTTATAGGACCTAAAGATACTGTTTCACCACAGAGAGCCATATATAGCATCACAGCAGAGCACCTTTGCTGCAGCAGGTCACTGGTCCAAATTCCAGCCCAGCCAGTCAGAATCCCAGGCCAGCCAGCCAGTTCGCTGATCAATTCTTTTTCCTAGGTTGGCACATTCAGTGCAACAGCTCACTGGTTCATATCTCAGCTCAGCTAGTAAAACTTTTTGTGCAGGCCATGAATAGGTTCCGCCAACTACTTTGTATTGAGTAGTCATGTGAGTATGGTTTATGGGACTTAAAGTTACCCTTTTACCATGGGAAGACAACTTATGGCATAACAGCAGAGCACCTATCTCTGTTGCAACAGGCCACAAGTTCAAATACCAGCTCAGCCAGCCAACTGATCAAACCTCTTTCCTAGTCTGGCACATACAGCGCAGCAGCTCGCTGGTTAATTTCCCAGCTCAGCTAAAGATACCATTTCACCAAGCAAAGCCACATATGGCATCGCAACAGCGCACCCACCTTTAGTGCAGCAGGTAACTGGTTCGAATTCCAGCTCAGCCTATCAGCTGTTTATACCTTCCCCTACATTGGCACACCCAGTGCAGCAGCTCACTGGTTCATATCCCAGCTAGTCAAACTTTTACTGCAGGCCATAAATAGGTTCTGCCAACTACTTTGTATTGAGTAGCCATGTGACTATGGTTTATTGGACCTAAAGATACCAATACACCAAGGAGAGCCATGTATGGCATCACAACAGAGCAACAACCTTTAATGCCACAGGTCACCAGTTGAAATCCCAGCTCAGCCAAGCCCATCAGCTGATCAAACCTCATCCCTAGGCTTACACATTCAGTGCAGCAGCTCGCTGGTTCATATCCAAGCTCAGCTAGTCAAACTTTTTCTTCAGGCCATGAATAGGTTCTGCCAACTACTTTGTATTGAGTAGCCACATGACTATGGTTTATGGGACCTAAAGATACCTTTTCACCATGGGAAGCCATGTATAGCACCTGTATTTGGTACAGAAGGTCACTATTACAAATTCAGGCTCAGCTAGCTGATCAATCCTCTTCCCTAGGCTGGCACATTGAATGCTTTAGCTCACTGGTTCATATCCCAGTTCAGCTAGTCAAACTTTTTCTGCAGGCCATAAATAGGTTCTGCCAACTACTTTGTATTGAGTAGCCATGTGACTATGGTTTATGGGACCTAAAAATACCAAACTATGACCATGGAGTGCCACATATGGCATAGCTGCAGTGCACCTGCCTTTGGTGCAGCAAGTTACCGGTTTAATTCCCAGCTCAGCTAGTCATACTTTTTCTGCAAGCCATGAATAGGTTCTTCCAACTACTTTGTATTGAGTAGCCATGTGACTATCCTTTATGGGACCTAAAGATACCATTTCGCCTCAGAGAGCCACATATGGCATTGCAGCAGAGCACCTGCCTTTGGTACAGCTGGTCACCAGCTCAGCCAGCCATCTGAACAAATCTCTTCCCTAGACTGGCACATTCAGTGCAGCAGCTCACTGGTTCATATCCCAGCTCAGCTAGTTAACTTTTTTCTGCAGGCCATGAATAGGTTCTGCCAACTACTTTGTTTTGAGTAGCCATGTGACTATGGTTTATGGGACCTAAAGATACATTTACACAATGGGGAGCCACATATGGGATTGCAGCAGAGCACCCTTCTTTGGTGCAGAACGTCACAAGCTCAAATCCCAGCTCAACTAGTCAAACGTTTTCTCCAGGCCATGAATAAGTTCTGCCAACTTCTTTGTATTGAGTAGCCATGTGACTATGATTTATGTGACCTAAAGATACATTTCCAACATCAGAAGCCACATATGGCACCACAGCAGAGCACCCAGCTTTCATGCAGCAGGCCACCAGTTCAAAACCCAGCCCAGCTGGTCAAACCTCTTTCATAGGCAGGCAATAGGCTTCTTTGCACTGATTTGCTATAAATATATACCTTCACCATCAGGAGGCAAATAAACCCACATTCAGTGCATCAGCTAACTGGTTCATATCACAGCTCATCTAGTCAAACTCTTTCTGCAGGCCATGAATAGGTTCTGCCAACTACTTTTTATTGAGTAGCCATGTGACTATGGTTTATGGAACCTAAAGATACTTTTTCACCATGAAAAGCCACGTATGGTATCACAGCAGAGCACCCACTGTTGGTGCAGCAAGTCACCAGCTCAAATCCCAGCTTAGGCAACCATCTGATCATATCTCTTCTCTAGGCTGGCAATAGGCTTCTTTGCACTGAGTTGCTATTTGACTATGGATCACTGGTTCATATCCCAGCTCAGCTAGCCAAACTTTTTCTGCAGGCCATGAATAGGTTCTGCCAACTACTTTGTATTGAGTAGCCATGTGACTATGGTTTATGGGACCTAAAGATACCACTTCACCATGGGAAGCTGTGTATGGTATTGCAGCAGGGCACCCACCTTTAGGGCAGTAGGTCACTGGTTCAAATTCCAGTTTAACAAGCCAGTCAGCTGGTTGAAACTTTTCTCTAGGCTGGCAATAGGCTTCTTTGCACTGAGTTGCTATTTGACTATGGTTCATGGGATGTAAATATGCACCTTCAGCATCAGAAGTCAGAGCAGCAGGTCACTGGTTAAAAGCTCAGCTAGTCAAACCTTTTCTGCAGGCCATCAATAGGTTCTGCTAACTACTTTGTATTGAGTAGCCATATGACTATGGTTTATGGGACCTAAAGATGCCTTTTCACCACAGGGGGCCATGTATCGCTTTGCAGCAGAGTAACTGCCTTTGGTGCAGCAGGTCACCAGTTCAAATCCCAACTCAGCCAGCCAAACAGCTGATCAGTCCTCTTGCCTAAGCTGGCACATTCAGTGCAGCAGCTCACTGGTTCATATCCCAGTTCATCTAATCAAACTTTCTCTGCAGGCAATGAATAGGTTCTGCCACCTACGTTGTATTGAGTAGCCATGTAACTATGGTTTATAGGACCTAAAGATACCATTTCACCACAGGAAGACAACATATGGCATTGCAGCAGAGCACCTGTTATTGGTGCAACAGGTAACTAGTGCAAATCCCAGCTCAGCCAACCAGCTGATCAAACCTCTTCCTAGGCTGGCACATCCAGTGCAGCAGCTTACTGGTTCATATCCCAGCTCAGCTAGTCAAACTCTTTCTGCAGGCCATGAATAGGTTCTGCCAACTACTTTGTATTGAGTAGCCATGTGACTATGGTTTATGGGACTTAAAGATACCTTTTCACCATGGGAAGCCATGTATAGCACCTGTCTTTGGTATAGAAGGTCACCAGTACAAATTCAGGCTCAGCTAGCTGATCAATCCTCTTCCCTAGGCTGGCACATTCAATGCTTTAGCTCTCTGGTTCATATCCCAGTTCGGCTAGTCAAACCTTTTCTGCAGGCCATGAATAGGTTCTGCCAACTACTTTGTATTGAGTAGCCATGTGACTATGGTTTATGGGACCTAAAGATACCTTTTCACCACAGAGAGCTGCATATGGCATCACAGCAGAGCACCCACCTTTGATATATCAGGTCACCAGTTCAAATTCCTGGCCAGCCAGTTAGCTGATCAATCCTCTTCCCTGGGCTGGCACATACAGTGCATTGGGTCACTGATTCATATCCCTGCTCAGCTAGTCAGGCATTACCTGCAGGCCATGAATAGGTTCTGCCAACTACTTTGTATTGAGTAGCTATGTGACTATGGTTTATGGATTCTAAAGATACCAATGCACCGTGGGAAGTCACATATGGCATCGCAGCAGAGCTCCCACCTTTGGTGCAGCAGTTCAATTCACAGCTCAGCTAGTCAAACTTTTTCTGCAGGCTATGAATAGGTTCTGCCAACTACTTTGTATTGAGTAGCCATGTGACTATGGTTTTTTGAACCTAAAGATATTATTTCACTAAAGAGAGCCACATGTGGCGTCACAGCTGAGCACCCACATTTGATGCAGGAGGTCACCAGTTCAAATTCCAGCTCTGCCAGTGAGCTGATTAAACCTCCTCCCTAGGGTGGCACATTCAGTGCAGTAGCTCACTGGTTCATTTCTCAGCTAGTCAAACTTTTTCTGCAGGCCATGAATAGGTTCTGCCAACTACTTTGTATTGAGTGGCCATGGGGCTATGGTTTAAGGGACCTAAAGATACCTTGTCACGATGAGAAGACAATGTATTGCGCTGCAGCAGTACACCTATCTTTGATGCAGCAGGTCACCATTTCAAAACCCAGCTCAGCCAGCCAGCTGATCAAACTTCTTCTCTTGACTGGCACATTCAGTGCAGCTGCTCACTGGTTCATAGCTCAGCTAGTCAAACTTTTTTTTTGCAGGCCATGAATAGGTTCTGCCAACTACTTTGTATTGAGTAGCTATGTGACTATGGTTTATGGGTCCTAAAGATAGCTCTGTACCATGGGAAGTCACATATGGCATCACATCAGAGCACCACCTTTGGTGCAGCAGGGCACCAGTTCAAATCCTGTCTCAGCCAGATGATCAAACCACTTTCCTAGGCTGGTACATTCAATGTAGTAGCTCACAGGTTCATACCCCAGCTCAGCTAGTCAAACTTTTTCTGCAGGCCATTAATAGGTTCTTCCAACTACATTTTATTGAGTAGCCATGTTACTATGGTTTATTGGACCTAAAGATACTGTTACACCAAGGTGAGCCACGTTTGGCATCACAACAGAGCATCTGCCTTTGATGCATCGGGTCTCCAGTTCAATTCTCAGCTCAGCTAGTCAGTCAGCTGTTCAACCCTCTTCCCTAGGCTAGCACATTCAGCACAGCAGTTCATAGCTCAGCTAGTCAAACCTTTTTTGCAGGCCATGAATAGGTTCTGTCAACTACTTTGTATTGAGTAGCCATGTGTCTATGGTTTATGGGACCTAAAGATACCAATTCAGCATGGAGAGCCATGTATCGCATTGCAGCAGAGCACTCACGTTTGGTGCAGAAAGTCACCAGTTCAAATCCCAGCCCATCAGCTGATTAAACCTTGTCCCTAGGCTGGCTCACTCAGTGCAGTAGCTCTTTGGTTCATAGCCCAGCTAGTCAAACTTTTTCTGCAGGCCATGAATAGGTTCTGCCAACTACTTTGTATTGAGTAGCCATGTGACTATGGTTTAAGGGACCTAAAGATACCTTTTCATCATGGGAGGGCACGTATGGCGATGCAGCTGGGCACCTGTCTTTAATACAACAAGTCACCAGTTCAAATCCCAGCTCAGCCAACCAGCCAGCTAATCAAATCTCTTTTCTAGGCTGGTGCAGTAGTTCACTGGTTCATATCCCAGCTCAGCTAGTCATACTTTTTCTGCAGGCCATGAATAGGTTCTGCCAACTACTTTGTATTGAGTAGCCATGTGACTATGGTTTATGGGACCTAAAGATAACTTTTTGCCACAGGGATCCACATATGGTGTTGCAGCAGAGCACCCACCTTTGGTGCAGTAGGTCACAGGTCCAAATCCCAGCTCAGCCAGCCAGCTCATCAATACTCTTCCCTAAGCTGGCACATTCAGTGCATTAGCTCACTGGTTCATTTCCCTGCTCAGCTAGTCAACCCCTTTCTGCAGGCCATAAATAGGTTCTGCCAGTTACTTTGTATTGAGTAGCCATGTGACTATGGTTTAAGGGACCAAAAGATACCATTTCATCATGGGAAGGCACATATGGCATCTGTCTTTGGCACACCAGGTCACTAGGTCAAATCTTAGCTCAGCCAGCTGATCAAACCTCTTTCCTAGGCTGGCACATTCAGTGCAGCGGTTTAGTGGTTCATATCTCAGCTCTGCTAGTCAAACTTTTTCTGTAGGCCATGAATAGGTTCTGCCAACTACTTTGTATTGAGTAGCCATGTGACTATGGTTTAAGGGACCAAAAGATACCATTGCACCACAGGAATTCACATATGGCATTGCAGCAGAGCACCTGCTTTTGTTGCAGCAGGTCAACAGTTCAATTCACAGCTCAGCTAGTCAAACTTTTTCTGCAGGCCATGAATAGGTTCTTCCAACTACTTTGTATTAACCAGTAGTAACCATGTACTTATAGTTTTGGGGAGCCACACATGGCACTGCAGCAGAGCACCCACCTTTGTTGCAGCAGGTCACCAGCTCAAATTCCAGCCCAGCCAGCTATGTGATCAAACCTCCTCCCTAGGCTGGCACATGCAGTACTGCAGCTCACTGGTTCATATCCCTGCTCAGCTAGACAAACCTTTTCTGCAGGCCATGAATAGGTTCTGCAAACTACTTAGTATTGAGTAGCCATGTGACTATGGTTTATGGGGCCTAAAGATAGCATTTCACCATGAAAACCCACTTATAACATCACAGCAGAGCACCTGCCTTTGGTACAGCAGATCACTAGTTCAGTTCTCAGCTCAACCAGTCAGCTGATCTAACCTGTTCCCTGGCTATTACTACTTTGTATTGAGTAGCCATGTGACTATGGTTTATGGGACGTAAAGATACCTTATTATCATGGAGAACCACCTATCTCATATCTGCAGAGCATCTCCTTTGGTGCAGCAGGTCACTGGTTTTATGCTCAGCCAATCAAAGTTTTTCTGCAGGCCATGAATAGGATATGCCAACTACTTTGTATTGAGTAGCCTTGTGACTATGCTTTATGGGACCTAAAGATACCTTTGCACCACAGAAAGCGACATATTGCATTACAGCAGAGCACCTGCCTTTGGGGCAGCAGATTACCAGTTGAAATCGCAGCTTAGCCAACCAGCTGGTCAATCCCCTTTCCAAGGCTGGCAATGGCCTTCTTTGCACTGAGTTGCAATGTGACTATGGTTCATGGGACCTAAATATACACTTTCACCATCAGGAGGCAGAGCACTCACATTCAGTAGTGAAGGTCACTGGTTCAAATCCCAGCTCAGCTAGTCAAACTTTTTCTGCAGGCCATGAATAGGTTCTGCCAACTACTTTGTATTAAGTAGACATGTGACTATGGTTTATTGGACTTAAAGATACAGTTTCCAAATGGAAAGCCACATATGGCATCACAACAGAATACCTGCCTTTGGTGCAGTAGGTCACCAGTTCAGTTAGTCAGTTAGCTGATCAATTCTCTTCCCTAGACTGGCACATTCAGTGCAGCAGCCCACTGGTTCATATCTCAGCTAGTCAAACTTTTTTTGCAGGCCATGAATAGGTTTTGCCAACTAATTTGTATTGAGTAGCTATGTGACTATGGTTTATGGGTCCTAAAGATAGCTTTGCACCATGGGAAGTCACGTATGGCATCACAGCAAAACACCCACTTTTGGTGCAGCAGGTCATCAGTTCAAATCCCAGCTCAGCTAGCTGATCAGACCTCTTCCCTAGGCTGGCACATTCAGTGCAGCGTTTCACTGGGTTATATCCCAGCTCTGCTAGTGAAACTTTTTCTGCAGGCCGTGAATAGGTTCTGCCAACTGCTTTGTATTGAGTAGCCATGTGTCTATGGTTTATGGGTCCTAAAGATACCTGCTTGCCATGGGAAGACAACATATGGAGACACGACAGAGCACCTGTTCTTTGTGCAGCAGGTCACAAGTTCAAAACCCAACACAACCAGCCAGGTGATCAAACCTCTTCCCTAGGCTGGCACGTTCCGTGCCAGTGCTCAGCTCAGCTAGTCAAATTTTTTCTGCAGGTCATGAATAGGTTCTGCCAAATACTTTGTATTGATTAGCCATGTGACTATGGTTTATGTGACCTAAAGGGAACTAAAAATAGCTTGTAGCCATATATGACATCACAGTAGAGCACCTGCCATTGGTGCAGCATGTCACAGGTTCAAATCCCAACTCAGCCAGTCAGCTGGTCAATACTCTTTCTTAGGCTGGCACATTCAGTGCTTTAGCTCACTGGTTCGTTGCTCAACTAGTCAAACTTTTTCTGCAGGCCATGAATAGGTTCTGCCAACTACTATGTATTGAGTAGCTATGTGACTATGGTTTATGGTCCTAAAGATACTGTTGTAACATGGTATGTCGCATATTGCATCACGGCAGAGCACCCGCCTTTGGTGCGGCAGGTGAATAGTTCAATTCACAGCTCAGCTAGTCAAACTTTTTCTGCAGGCCATGAATAGTTACTGCCAACTACTTTGTATTGAGTAGCCATGTGACTTTGGTTTATGAGACCTAAAGATACCTTTTCAACAAGGGAAGACAACATATGGCATTGCAGCAAAGCATCTGGTGCAGTAGGTCACCAGTTCAAAGCCCAACTCAGCCAGTCAGCTGATCAATCCTGTTCCCTAGGCTGAAGCACTCAGTGCATTAGCTCATTTGTTGATTTCCCAGCTCAGCTAGTCAACCTTTTTCTGCAGGCCATGAGTAGGTTCTGCCAACTACTTTGTATTGAGTAGCCACCTGACTATGGTTTATGGGACCTAAAGATACCTTTACAACATCCGAAGCCATGAATGGTATGACAACAGAGCACCTGGCTTTGGTGCAGCAGGTCATAGATTCAAATCCCAGTTCAGCCAGCTGATCAAGCCTCTTTCCAAGGCTGGTACATTCAGTGCAGCAGCTTGCTGGTTCATATCCCAACTCAGCTAGTCAAAAGTTTTCTGCAGGCCATGAATAGGTTCTGCCAACTACTGTGTATTGTGTAACTATGTAACTATGGTTTATTGGACCTAAAGAGACCTTTCCACTACAGGGAGGCAAATATGGCATCGCAGCAGATCACTAGTTCAAATCCCAGGCCAGTCAGCCAGTTAGCTGATTAATTCTCTTCCCTAGACTGGAACATGCAGTGCATTAGCTCAACAGCTCATTTCCCTGCACAGCTAGTCAAACTTTTTCTGCAGGCCATGAATAGGTTCTGCCAACTACTTTGTATTCAGTAGCCATGTGACTATGGTTTATGGGACTTAAAGATACCTTTTCACCATGGGATGCCACATATGGCATCACAGCAGAGCGCCTGGCTTTGGTGCAGCAGGTCACCAATTCAAATCCCAATTCAGCCAGATGATCAAACCTCTTCCCTGGGCTGGCACATTCAGTGCAGCAGTTCGTTGGTTCATATCCCAGCTTAGCTAGTCAAACTTCTTCTGCAGGCTATGAGCAGGCTCTGCCAACTACTTTGTATTGAGTAGCCATGTGACTATGGTTTATGGGACCTATAGATACCTTTTCACCACAGGGAGCCACATATGGCATCGCAGCAGAGTACCTGCCTTTGGTGCAGCAGGATAAACTCATACAATGCTCCTGGAAAGGTTGTCTCACATACATGCTATACGCTTACTGGTATACCACACTCTGTGCTTGCCCAGCCCACTTTTTGATTAGCCCTCCTAGAGTTTATTTGGTCCCGCCCATAGGAGTACCCTTCCAGAATTTTTTCCAGGGCCACTGTATTTTCCCAATCTGCCCCTGTAATCAGGTGCCTCTAAATGTTTTATCATCAAGACATAACAGCCAAATACATGTGGGGACATAACACAAGTTATCATAGGAATCTGCATCTCTCTCCCTGTTTTATTCTGTCTCCCTCTGTATGATATCTGTCACTGCTTACCTGTCAGCCATGGGTCCTCCACACACCCTGCAATAAGCAGAAAGATGTAAACCACCAAAAGCTATGTATTGCAGGAGAGATGGAAATCCTGCGATTCTTACTATTAAACTAACAATATAAAATTAACTAACAAACTACTAGTTAAGGAATAGATAAAAGTGTTTCTAAAACACGTGTTAAAGATAAATAATGAGAATAAAAAGTCAAATCTGAAGTCCGGGAGCAGTCCAAGTGTCCAGCAGCACGGCCAGTGGTCAGATCCGTTTGAATGAAACCAACTGTCGTCGCCATGACGACCCTCTATGTTGTGCCGGTGCTGTCACTGATTTAAAGGTGTACACACCTGTACACAGCTCACACCTGATAAACAACAGTTTTTCTGCCATAATTATAATAATATATAAAGAGTCCCAAATAAACAGATTATATTAATAAGTTTAATTGATACAACCTCATATTAAGCACATTTAAATGAAGGTAATAATGGTCATGGCCACTCCCATACTCCTTATCAATGTGTAACCGAAACTGGATCTGACAGTAAAGACATAAGTTTTGTCTGACAAGCTATTACAGAGGGAATATAGAGCATTCCTTCACTGGGAACAATTATAATTATGATAGAGGGTATACATTTATTTATTTATTTTAATGGTCTCAGATGTAATGAACCATTAAGCCTATAATAATTAAGGATCGGATCCAAGCTTCCATTCACACTGAGAAAATATCTTGCATTCTGTACAGTCGCCATGGCCCCAATTCAGACTTAGACATTGAGGGGAACTTAGGCATGTAATTTAAGTAAGTCTACTTGACATGTAACATCAGTGCGCACCAGATGTTACGCGTTGTAAGGGATATATGGACTGCAGGGAGGGGCTTGGACGCTGTGACCGCTGCAGCAGCGCTGATCATTGGCAGTGTGTACACAGATTGCTACCAATTATTGGTGCTGCAGAAGCTGCAGTGTTCCACCTACTGTTGAATTGATTTGATGGGCACAAGAACACCACTAACTAGACCCACCGCTACTACTACTTATCACTGAGCTACGGCCGCCACAGACCATCACTAATAGGCCGCAGCTCTGTGTCTGATACTGCTCGGTAGTAACAGCAGGGAGTTTAGTAAGTGGTGTCCCAACGTCCAGAGTCCAGGTTGATGAGATGAGTGACGCGGATGTGAACTGGTCCCATTGCCGGCATCGCTCTATGAGAAGAAAAAGAATAAGAAGAATTAAATAAAATGATGGACAACATGAAACATAAATATTGAAGATCCCGACAATAGGGCTCTATATTGCCCCTGTAATAGGGCTCTATGATATTGAATCCTATTGTGGGAGGCATATAAAGATCTAATATGGGGTATAATATTTAACAGAATATAGTAAATAATATTTTTTTATGGGATATAGTGATTAAATGACACAAAATACATACCTTTATTCCTACTTATTTGTATTAAATGATGTAGTGCCCTATTATAGCAGATAGTATGAGCACTATTTGTTCTAATAAAGCTCTTTATTCCTCCTCAGTTGTGCTTAAATGATCTCCCATAAAGTGCTGGACTGTATATCATATAGAGCCCTGTAATAGGGATAATTTGATCACAATTAAGTAGGAAAAAAGGTCTTTATTATAGGTCATACCCATAAAAATCCCTTTTTGCTGAATTATGTCAAAACATTTACTCCATATTAGGCAAGGGCATTTTAAGAAGTGAGGGGGCCCTTGTGCAGGATTTGCACCTGGCCCCTCCTTCCCCTGCGGTGGGACTGCCGCGATTCGCGGTCCAAAAGGGGCAAGGCTTATAGCACCATTAGGCCTGCCCTCTTTTCGTTCCGCGAATCCCGGCAGTCCCAACGCAGGGGAAGGGGGACTCATTTGGCATCTATTTCTTCCCTCTGGAAGATCTTAGAGGAAAGACATAGATGCTGAATGGCCCCCCTTCCCCTGCCAACCCAGGGTGCAGGATGCATGCCACAGGGCCCCCTGTTCTGAGGGTTCTATATAATATGGAACTCTAATATGATGATAGTAGTACATATTATATACTCCATAATAAAGTGTTTTTACTCCCTGATTATGGCCAGATTATCCCCCATAGCATGCCTCCCAACTGTCCTGATTCCAACGGGACAGTCCCACTTCCAGGAGACTGTCCCGCTGTTCTGCCCGCCCAACTTGTCCCGAGAGATCAAACTCTAGGGACAAAGTTGATTTTTTTTTTTTTTTTGCGATTATGCATCGCCAGTCTCTGACATCATAGAGACTATAAAAGGGGGACCTCTAGTGACCGAATGGTCATTAGCATCGTAACCCCAGAAGAGGAAGGAGGAGGACGCCACATCAAGAGACAGAAGAGAAGACTGATAAACTGCAATCAACTGATCCACATCTTCAAGCGAGTGGACCGGATCTTGAAGCAACAGGACCAGAACTTCTATGAAGATGTACCGCTCATCATGCAAGGCATCCCAAGATTGGTGACTGCCAAACGTTGTAGTTAAAATGACAAAGGTGGACATATAATTTACATTGTATTTTTGTTTATATATTTAATGTTTTAAAATGTACATTGTGTGTTTAGGGTGTGTTTTTTTTTTATTACAACATATAGCACATAGCTAAGCATCTTTTTAACCCTTGTCAGACAGACGCTTAAAGTACTATAAGGCACAGCATGGCCACAAATACAAGGCCATGCTGTGCCTTATAATACTGTCTGTGTCGGCATGATAAGGGTTGTAAGCATGCTGCCTATCACATTTATAGTATGAAAAACACATGTCAATGATGCTGACGTGTTTTTCAACTAAAGTGTGTCGCTTTCATTGCAAATTTTTTTATAGCAATTTTAGGACGTACTGGAGGCGATTGTGTCAAAACGCCTTTAGTTAATCCTGCGATTGCTTTGTCTTCCATTGTAAAAATCGGGACTGCGATGTTTGACATGTCGATTTGGCTAAAGCCTAATGTCCCGGGACTTTGCCTTTAGTGAGGATGGGATGCCATAATCGCCCCCAAAGTCCCAGAACATTGGCCATTTTTAGCAAAATCGATTTTAGTAAATGAGGCCCTAAGAATGGAAAATTGATATGTATATCCAGGTACATTATTGTCTTAGGCTGCCGATTGAAATGAACGTTTTGTTGAAGTTTATATAAAAGAGCAGAAAGGATGTTAATTGGAAGAGCTCCTAAATTACAAGTATTGAGCTTGTAGAGATAGGCCTTAGAATATTTATTTAAATTTAGCTGTAATTCAACTAGAGAAGTCTCCGTGCTGGATACAAAAAACAGTACATCATCTGCAAACAAGCAGAGTTTATGGTCAATACTACCACTACTGATACCAGGGAAATTTTGAGAGGAACATATCATAGCTGTAGTCGTTCAAAGGCTAAAGCAAAAATCAAAGGGGACATGGGGCAGCCCTGTCTCATTCCATTAGAGATAGGAAAAGAAGTTGAAATAAAACCATGACTAAAAGCTTTAGCTGTGGGGGCAGAGTAGAGAACAGGTATAAGATGTAGGATCTTATCCCTAAAACCATATATGCAGAGAGCTTCCCACGTAAAAAGTCAAGGTAGCCAACCAAAGTCTGTCCCTGCATCCAAAGAAAGAAAAATACACTGTCCCTGATTACAGGAAATTAACTCCAGAATAAAAAAAAACTCTTGTCCGATGCTTGATGGGAGGAGACAAAGCCCACTTTATTGGGATGTTTCAAGTGGGGATGAGGGGATTAAAGCAATTTGCAAGAAGTTTTGCAAATATTTTGAGGTCTGTATTCAATAGGTTGATAATTGTTACAGGAAAAAGGATCCTTCACAGGCTTTAGGATAGTAATAAGTTGGGCTTCTAGCATTTCACCAGGGAACTGCTCCCATCAACGACTACATTAAACAAGTTTAAGAGGAGAGGAGCCAACTTATTTGTAAAGTCGTCAGAGCCTAGGGATTTTCCCTTAGGGAGATTCTTGATAACATACTCTATGTCCTGAAGGGTCCAGGAAGCGCAGAGATTGCAATAGTTGGATATTCCAGCTGCACTAAACTGGGAAGTAGATTCTGCACATCCTAGCGGAATTGGAGGTGTCAACGGAGTGCTTACCCTTCGGACTTGTGTTTTTGCGCGCCAGTATCCCCAACCTTTTTGTTCTATATTATCCAGGTTTCTTGGTGGCAATTGTTTACAATGTATTCTACATGGACCTTTCACAGTGTGGGTCCAAGGAGGTTGGAGGGCAGCATTTAACCTAGGAGTGCATGAACTGTGGATATCAATTAATTGTTTAGCATATCAAATATATATCCCAATGAAAACAACACTTAAAAAATGGATGGGGGAAGAGAAAAACCTGGGGGAATAAAAAGACTGAAATTACCCAGAAAAAGTGATTACCG
>WWET01000516.1:8274-19166 GCA_011038615.1 Limnodynastes dumerilii
CCTAGTCATCTTAAAGGCCAGTATATCAACACCTTTGAACGCCTAGTGATGGATGATCTAGACCGGCTAGAACATAAGAGCAGATACACTCCCAAACCAGCTAATCTAACTAGAGAGGAGAAAACCGCCCTTAAAACACTTAAAAACAACAAACAATTGACCATTAAACCAGCAGATAAAGGAGGGGGTATCGTTATCATGGACACCGATCACTACAACAGGGAGTCCCTAAGAATACTAGAGGACACCAACACATACCAGAAACTCAAATCGGATCCCACCAACTCTTTCAAAACAGAACTCACGACGCTACTTAAAACGGGAGCTGACGTAGGAATACTATCCAAAAACGAATTCAACTATCTGAACATAACTCACCCAAAAATCCCAGTCTTCTACATCTTACCTAAAATTCACAAACACAAAACAAACCCACCAGGCAGACCCATTATATCAGGTATTAACTCCCTCACAGCAAACCTATCCTAATACATTGATCAATTTCTCCAACAGTACGTTACCACACAGAAGTCATACCTTAAAGACACCACACAAGCCCTACAGGCCCTATCAGACATACAATGGGACAGCGACATGTGGCTAGTCACTAGCGACATTACATCACTCTACACAGTTATAGATCATCAGCAAGGCCTCACCAGCATAAAATATTTCCTCGAACACGACCAGGACCTAGACCCTAGACAAGCAGACTTCATCATCCAAGGCATTCATTTCATCCTAAAACATAACTATTTTTGGTATGGGGAGGAGTTCTTCCTACAGCGCCAGGGGACGGCAATGCGCACGCGTTTCGCACCCAGTTACGCGAACCTGTTCATGAGCTGGTGGGAAGACTCCCACATCTGGACTCATGAGCAGGTTGGCGGCGCTCTCGTCCTCTGGCGCCGCTACATTGATGACGTCATTTTCATCTGGAAGGGCTCCGAACCTGACCTCCAACATTTCATCACCAGTCTGGACAACAACTCCAATAATTTACGCTTTACCACTAAATACAGCAAAACCAAAGTTGAATTTCTGGACCTCGAAATCTCAATCAATAACAATCAAATAGAGACAGTCACATTCCACAAACCGGTAGACGTCAATAGCTACATCCTTTCCTCCAGTAATCACCATCCCACCTGGCTTGACAACAGTCCCCTGGGCCAATACAAACGTCTTAGACGCAACTGTACACGCATAGAAAAGTTCCAGGAACAAAGTGAACACATGGCACAACAATTCCAAGACAAAGGGTATAATGAAACCACAGTTAGGAAAGCCCTCACAATTGCCACAAACACTGACAGAAATGACCTCCTACAATACAAAGACTAAAAAACAACCACCACCGACTCGATACCCGAGAAAATATTCTTCATCACACAATACAACACCAAAGCTGTAAAAATACGCAATATTCTAAGAAAACACTGGCCAATCCTGCAAAAAGACGATACCCTGAGTAATGTCCTAGGCCCATGTCCAGATATAATCTTCCAGAAAGCCCCCAATTTACGCCAACTATTAGTACAAAATCATATCAAGCAACCCACAACATCCACATGGCTAAAAGAAGAAAGAGGTTTCTTTCACTGCAATAGGTGCATAGGCTGCAGGACAGGCAGTTACAGCAGCACCAAACCCACGAGAGAATTCACCTCACTCACCACCAACCGAAAATACAAAATCCAATCCACCATCATCTGTAGTTCAAAATATGTCATCTATCTCCTCATCTGCCCCTGTAATTTACAGTACATTGGCAGAACCACTAGGCCCCTTAAAGAGCGCATAGGGGAACATATTAGAAATATATGCAAGGGATATGAAGCACACAGTGTCTCAGACCCCTTTAGGGTACATCACAATCAAGACCCAACCCACCTCAAGTTCACAGGGATAGAAACCATTAGAAAAGACTGGAGGGGAGGGGACAGACTTAAACTCATAAATAAAACAGAACTTAAGTGGATTTTTTCACGCAAAACCTACCAACCACACGGTATGAATATTGACACAGATATAATGCCTGTTCTTAACTAATACATCTCACTCATCAGCACTGCTACAATCCTACTATGCATCCCCATATTCCCATCTACCTATCCACTTTTAGGATATTAAAGTTCAGCCCTCTAGTGGCCATCCTGTTTACATCAGCCATCCACTATCCCTCTCTAACTGTTTTTGCCCCCTCTCAGTGGCCATTCTGGACACTGCACCATTCATAATAAGGGATTTTCCCCATCCCTTAATTTTTATGCCCCACGCCCCCTCCCCACATGATCCCCTTGTGCCTATTTAATCCCCCACCTCTCTCACATCACCTCATCCCCTGATGAAGCCAATCCTTTTGGTGAAACGCGTTGGATATTTATACACTGATACTTTTTTGTCAAAAGATTTTGTCAATAAAAGAATATCTTGCTTACTATTGACAAGCCTATGCATCCATACTTGACGGGACAATCAAGCGGCACCCGCCAGCATCCAGGGCATCCCCCGCCAGGGATCCCCCGGCATCACCGCATCACTGCATCTACCTCACTGTGTAGCCACACAGTGTGAAAAGCCGCAACCCAACATCACAATATTAGAGGAGCCCAGCGGCATAAGAGTGCCTAGCAGTACGTGGAAGTCCAGCCTCTGTTGTCAGTGAGAACATCGCAAGAATCACCAGCCAAAGGAAAAAAGCAGCCCCGAGAGATGCAGCCAGCATTGAGATTCCCCGACTCCACAACGACCAGACAAGGTGACGCACGAGGGAAACCCCGGCCTCCCCGCGACCAGACGCTGTGACGTAGAAGGGACTCCAGGAAGGAAGCGCGCCTGCAGCCGGCAGGTGCAGAAGGTCTCCAAGGCAGAGCGGACAGACCACTGGGCTACGAGCTACATCACAACACACGCTAAGAAATCAAGAGACGAGCAGGGTGAGTGCATTGCCTACTATCTATTACTCTTGTTTGAACGTACTACCCCATGTTTCTTCCCCCTCTCTCTATCTCTTGCCTCCTGTCGACACCGAGTTGCACCAGCCTCCACCAACGCAGCTAACCACCGCTATCTCCTCGTCTGTACTACCGGTCTCCCAGCTCCAATCAGTGACTTTCAGTGACTTTTTTGTATACAGTAGGACTTCTGCCATTTCTCCACTACCCCTGTTACCACCCATTTTGTGCCTCATCCACTACATACCTCCAGCTAGGTATCTCCACACACCTCACCTCTATCCTACAGGACCTGTTATTCACCCCATACCCACACATATCACTGGCCTATACCATATACTGGGTCCTATCCCCTCTCCCCCCCTTTTTTTTACCCCATCCACCCACCACTACTTACCGACCTTTTGGATCATTTACCGATTTCCCTTGTCCAACACAGCAGAGTAGCGTTGTATTCCATTTACCTTCTCCCTATACACCACAGTATTCTTTTTTGGGGGATTTTTGAGGCCCTCATAGGTAAATACAGCAGCACCTGCCACTACCCCTACCAGCCAACCTTATACGAGCGCCATCCCCTCTGTATTACTTGAAAGGAGCTTTCGGCTGTCCCTATTTCGCAATACCATATTTCTAAGCGAGGACTTCCACCAACCTAGAAGAATGCTGCATTGAAAAAAGGGTAGTCACACCAAATATTGATTTGATTTAGATTTCTCTTCTTTTTATTCACTTTGCATTTTGTTAATTGTTAAAAATAAACTATAAAAACTTGCATTATTTTTTCCACACATGAAACTTTTGCTCAGTACTGTGTATGTTTTTATTCTGGTACAAAAATGTCATAGTGTTTAGTGATATATGCTTGTGTGTGTGTGTGTGTGTGTGTGTGTGTGTGCAACTGCCATTGTACTGTTTTTAAGTTTCACATTTCCTAAATAAATAAAAATTTCTATTAATTTATTTGTATAAAGCATTTTAAATATAATTCACTCTTGGATCAAGTTTGTACAATATAATATATCATATCATCCACTGAAGAAAAAAGGGTAGTCACACCAAATATTGATTTGATTTAGATTTCTCTTCTTTTTATTCACTTTGCATTTTGTTAATTGTTAAAAATAAACTATAAAAACTTCATATCATATCATCATATCCTGCTTTGGAAATCTAATTAATGCAACACGAACTGACACAAGAGGTTTGTAAACATACAATTTTCTGTATACATTATTCCTTAGTTAGTCGCGCAGAATGTCTAGAGCAAAAAACATGTTCCAGCAGCCTCTTGATAACACTGTAAAAGCAGTTTTAATTGTATTAACAGTATTTCTGAGGTTAACAATCAAAAGAAAGTCTTGTATATAACTTTATAGATATTTTTCATTAATGATAAAATAAAAAGTGTTCATGGATTTATGAGTTTTTGTTTTTTATTTCTATCAAAAAAAAGTTTTGTTTGGGGTAAATGATATTTTCTCGGCACCGCTGACTGTTCCTTGCAATCCATGAGCAGAATCTGTAGAGGATAACAGAAAGAAATCTGACATTAACTAAAATAAAATGTGGATATAATGAAAGAAATTTCCAGTTCTGCCAAAACACAGGAACTGCCAACTCTATTAGTAGCTCTTTTATTTAAGTTATAAGTGGTGGAAGTGGACTGGTATAAAGTTCTATGTTAAACCACCACTTTGAATGCATGAAAAGCAAAACTATGAAACTTAACTTATATTACATAAAGCCACATATACACATTGATAGAGTCAATTATAAATGTCCAACGCTAACTACAAAACATTAACATTTCAATTAAAATTATATTATTGATATTGAAAGTGACTTGGGACTGGATTCACAGACCCGCACCTAACTCACCCATCCTTATGGCACTTCCGAGTGTCATAGGGCTACCTTAACTATGCGTGCAATGGATATTGCCGCTACATGCTTCCTCCACCCTCCCCGGCAAATCTAAATACCTCCCACTTTTACCTAATTCCTCCTCGAGGCAGCATTCCGCCACCTCTATTTACCTAAAATACTGGTGCGTAGATTGTGTAAAGGACATACTATGCATGCACATCTCTACTAAAGATACGCACCTAAGAAGCGACTGTTTCATTTTACACTCTATGATATAAAAGCGTTGAAGAATTTAGCTTTAAAATTGTATGAAAGTAGTTTCAAATTGTGATTTATTTATGACGTTCAATTTTGTTGTGTTTGAACATAGTTCTTCTCTGGTTTATTTTATTTATAAGAAAAATTATTTAGAAAACTCAAAAGTTAACAAGGAATCCTTTACATTAGGTGGTGACATTAGTTTGTTGGTTGAATCTAGTTATAATGTGGCTTACAGTTTCACTAGGAACATAATTGATGATTTAATCAGGCAAAATCCAACAAAATGTTTATGTAAACCTTATGTAAATGTCAAGTACAAAATAAGGGCACACATACAGTAGACAACTTGCATAGTGTGCGCCGTATTCAGAGAAACATTCTGTGCATATTTTTAGGATCGGATAAACTGTGCATGCGTAGTAACTTTACTTACGCAAGTTATGTTAAATATACGCTCATAAGTGCTAGGCACGGGCATGTGAATTGCACTTGGGTACATACGTGCAGATGGGCGGGATAGAAATACGTACTTGCAAATTTACATAAAAGTGGGTGGGGGGAGGCATTTAAATGAAGACATGGAGGCGTGGTTATAAAGAATCGCACGGAGGGAGCACATATACGCTCAGAAGTACACACAGAAAAGACAGAGTGGTCTAGAGATTAGTAAGTCACCGACCACACGTCCGGGAGAGGGCGGGTATTGGGGTTGTTTTTGGGTGTTTTCTTGCTCCGGTCGTGCATATAATTGCGTACATTAAAAAACGGATCTCTGAATACAGTCCTGCATCTTTAAAATGTAGTTGGAATTTGTTTCCCAGCAATATAAACAGAATTTTTCCCAGACTCAATGCTTATGTATGCGATCTGATTACATCAAAACGCCTTCATATTTTTGAAAGAGCAGCCAGACAGTTACTGGAGGTATGTATTCATGTATTATGACCAAGGCAAACAGACTCACATCGCTTTACAGGTCAGGCAACCATCAACAGCCATGGAGATTGCAAGTGTATGAAGTCTGACTCTGAAGATACTAAGAGACCATGTGCAATGGTTTTGGAGAATCTGTGTAAAACTTTGAGGCAAGTGAGGGACACAAGGGTTAATTTTGTTGAGCTGAACATGGGAATCAAAAGGAGGCTTATGGGCTTCATAGGAACATAAGTTTAATATGTACTTGGCCCTTTGGCATGGCAAACCTACTTTTTAATGATTATTGCCTCTCTGCCATCTCCTCATGGATGTTCGATCCCTTTCTCAAGCTTAACATGGCCAAAACTGAAATTGTAGTCTTTCCTCCTTATCGTATCGCCTGTACCTCTACTATCTCCATTACTATTGGCAACTCCACTATCTCCTCCTCTACCCAAACACGCTGCCTGGGCATCATCCTGGACTCCTCTCTCTCCTTCACCCCCCACATCCGCGCCTTCTCACTGTCCTACCGCTTTCATCTCCACAACAGTGCTTGAATCAGACCCTTCTTAACTGCTGATGCCACTAAAATGCTCATTCACTCTCTTGTTATCTCCCATCTGGATTACTGCAACATTCTCCTCTGTGGCCTCCCTCTGGTCCATCTCTCACCCCTACAATCTATACTAAATGCTGCAGCCAGACTCATCTTCCTCTCCAAATACACTGCCTCCACCTCCCCTCTCTGTCAATCTCTACACTGGCTTTCTGTCCATTTCAGAATTCTCTTCAAGCTTCTCACAACAACTTACAAGACTCACTCCTCCTCCACCGTTTCCTATCTCTCCTCCCTTATCTCCATCCACACTCCATCCCATCCCCTCCACTCTGCTGGTGACCGTCTCCTCAACTCCAACCTGATAACCACCTCTCACTCCCACATCCAAGACTTCTCCCGGACCGCCCCTCTGCATTGTAACAACCTACCACCTCCTATCAGGCAATCCAGCACCCTCCAATCTTTCAAACGCTCCCTCAAAACCCACTTCTTCAGGCTAGCCTACTCTTCCTCTACCTAAACTTACCTGCCCTCCCCATCTTCATCTCTTTGTCTCCCGTTTATTTTTCCTCTCTCACTTAGCATGTTAACTCTTATGTGCAAGGTCCTCCTCCCTCTTGTCATCACCCCTCTTCCTTGTCCTTATCACTTCTCACCTTTTTCTCTCCACTGTCTTTCTCTCTCATTACTCATCTGCTCCTACACACATATCCAGCATCTTTTTTTTTTTTTACTGTACTGTATTTAAATTTTGATTTGTACGTGTATTGCATTCTTTGTTCATGTATTTTATACCCTCTGTTAATTATTGTATTGAATTTTATATGTAACTATTGTCTTTGCTATTACCTCTGTATGGCGCTGCTAATACTGTGTAGCGCCTTATAAATAAATGTTAATAAAAATAACTACCGTGGCTAGTATCTGATTCCAACTCTGAATCTAGTTACTACCTGTTTCCACAGGGCTCAACAGCATTCAAAGTATGTCTCCATGTGCTACTTCACTGACTATAAACAGTAACACGGACTATCTAAAATGGTCTCTGGGCAATCTTATAACAGTAATAAGATAATCATATACTTAGCTTCCGCTATATTTCCAATAAAAGATGCAAGAGGGTCCACCCAAGAGGCTATGGAATCCCAACTATGCCATCAGTGAGCACACCTTTCATATTAGTGTCCATAGAGTGTGTCAACGCCCTTCCTCATTCCATCTATTTATATAGACCCCTTGACGAACAAAACCTATCATTCTATTACCTTATTTGGTTATGATGAAAACATTAGACTCTTCATATCAGGACATGCGCAGTAGCAGCAAATATCAGTACTCAATACTGTGGTAAGGCCTTGCATAAAGCAGTATTTGGCAGTTTTACAGCAGTACTTGCAACACATGAAACATAAATATCACTAAAGTTTAATCGCTTATGTTCCACCGGCCACATACCACCCTTTGATTATTTATATTGAGCAAGTTGCAAGTGCAATTATTCTTATTCTCATACCTGCTCCCTGTCATAGAACCTCACACTTCCACCTGGTAAATGATTCACCTTACTCAGTAGGCATTACCTGCTCCATTTTCATATGAGATCCCTCCAATAAAACATTGCAATACTCTGTACACTTCATAGGCAATGATAATCACCTACATTCTATATGTGCATAACCTTCTTACAATGAATCCTACAGCAATGTCCTTGCACAAATTATGGATGCAACTCTGTTGTATCCATTAACAGTCCCATTAACCTCTGGTGGTGTACCGAACATCTGCTGGTTAAGGAACAACTTCATTATTTTGGCAAAGTTTATTTTTGGTTCCCATAACTTGGAAACATTTTCCTTTCATTTTATTCTATAATTTGGCAGCTTTAGGTTATCCTCCTTGATCAAACTCTGCATTAAAATTCTTTCCCACACGTATTTGGATAACCAAATCAGCAGAAATATTCCAAGGACAATCAATATGGAGCACCCCATCATGTTTTCTAGTTCACTGATTAGGTGTTCTAATCTCCTGTACATTTCTGCCATGCTGGAGTATAATATGGAGTATATCTTTTTCAAACAACACTAAATGTGTCTGTCCCTCCTGGTTGAACAGCGCATGTGCCTTTACAGATATTTTGATAATAAATTCTTCTGTCTCCTGATTAATCACAATATACTCTGAAACTAAGCCATGTGGTTCAATCACTGTAGATGGGGTATGGGCAAGCATTCTTTGTATCAAATTTAGGCCACCTCCTGCCACCCTTTCATCTGAACCACACCCTGCTATCTTGAGCACCCCATCATGAGTACCACCCACTGTAAAACAATAATCCTCATCTCCGCCTTTTTCTTTTGGCAGTGGATCACCAAATTCCATTGGCCATATTTGCCCTGCACAGTCTGCTGTATGAACTGTTATCCTTGGTTCTGGCAGCTTTTTCCGATGATTACAAGTAACACCTTTTTCCACCGTGTCTGAAGCTATGCCTAGTTTCATAGGCATCTCTGGGGCCTTGTTTCCACTGGAGCCTCTGGTGAGGACAGATTTGAGCTGCAGGCACCCAGCAGGTAGTTGGTCCTGGTGTACACTTCAGTACTTTCATCCATTGCTTGTACAAGATCCAGTGCATCCGCCACTTCAATACCTTCTAGGCCCTTTTGAGCCACAGGCTGGCAATGTCTCTGTTCCAATATAACTGTCCAAATATTGGTAATCGTATTATGCATTTTCCTGTCATTAAGTTCTGCCATTTGAACAATATCTTCCTGTTCATGTCTCCCGGGGAATTCTGTCTTTTCCCAGGTAACTTAGGCTCTGAAAAACATTTCCAATAGTCCAGTTTCCAAGACTATTGTTCAAAGTGCTTACTTATGCAATTGCTTTTATTTGGTCCATTACATCCAAAGCAGTTTCAAATGCAGGTGTCATGGTGATAGCCTGTGTGGTACCAGTGCATATCATCTCAAAGGATTTTACACTTTTGGCCTTCAGTTATGGGCCTGTCTTGATTCTTCATATTAGCTGTAAATGACTGTAAACAGTGTAAGTCCTTGCTCACCACATCCTTGGTGGGCTTATCAGCTATGTGGATACTCATTTTCGCAGAGTGTACAGGCCAAGGCACAGACCCTGTAAACACCTGTTTTACAGAGGCCTTTTTAAGAGCACCCAAAAATGTGGATGCCTGATTGGGGATAAAGTGCCACTCCTTCTCCTTTGGGTAATAGGGTGGTGCCCAGTGCTATAGGTCCCTTCTTCCCACTATAGCTTGCAAGTGGAAGTTGGTCCTTGGGTTTCAACCACCCGATGTCATAATGAACCACCTCTCTGGGAGGGTGGTCCACCAAGGACCTATATATATATATATATATATATATATATATATATATACACACACACACACACACATATATATATATATACATATATACAGATAGATAGATAGACAGATAGATAGACAGATAGATAGACAGATAGATAGACAGATAGATAGACAGATAGATAGACAGATAGATAGACAGATAGATAGACAGATAGATAGACAGATAGATAGACAGATAGATAGACAGATAGATAGACAGATAGATAGACAGATAGATAGACAGATAGATAGACAGATAGATAGACAGATAGATAGACAGATAGATAGACAGATAGATAGACAGATAGATAGACAGATAGATAGACAGATAGATAGACAGATAGATAGACAGATAGATAGACAGATAGATAGACAGATAGATAGACAGATAGATAGATAGATAGATAGACAGATAGATAGACAGATAGATAGACAGATAGATAATAAGATAGATAGATATAAGATAGATAGATATAAGATAGATAGATAGATAGATAGATAGATAGATAGATAGATAGATAGATAGATAGTTTGTCTGTCTATATGTACATTTATAAGCACACTAAAACCTTTCATATATATGTGATTTTCCAGTCTTTTTGTTAGAGGTCTCAGTCACATGTCACACATCCTTTGTCTTTTGTCTTTAAATATTATATCTGACAAACAAAAGAAAAGCAACTGTTCCCACATTTCCTGAAGGTCTGAAACATCAAGGCCAGTTTATTATTGTTTATGTCTCAGCTTTAGCTGCACCAATGTCTCCACGGTCTGCTGTAGCTGGATATGATGGATAACCATTATGGCAGCTTATTGGAAATGTCTTGATTTACTACCTGTACTCCTGCTTTAGTATAATGGCTTAATATTTTTTCTAGCACGTGATGCCTTAGTCAAGGTCATATCGCCGATGGCCTTTCTATAGTGAGCTTTCTGTTGACCAGAGAGCCTGCGACTCAGC
>WWET01000516.1:19192-63358 GCA_011038615.1 Limnodynastes dumerilii
AAAAAAGCTAACCTTTACATTTGAATTTTTTTCAGCCTCCGATAACTGCACCAGAATAGTAGATTAAATGTTGTGTTCTATTTTCTTTCTGTGCTTTCCAGACCAAAGCTTCTTTATGATCCTCAGTGGGAAAGTCTATTACTCACATCTACTTTAAATGACCAACATCAAATATATACAGCTCCCATTAAGGCACAAATCAATAAAAATGCCATTAAGATAGTAAAAGTTGCTTATATTAGTAAGGCCCCCAAACAAAATATTTGATTTTCTTTCAGGTTGTTAGTGAGATGGAATACAAACATAGAGGAGGATGGAAAGAAGTCCAATGCCTGTGGTCAATAATTTATCTCCTAGATTCATTCAGCTTCTCACCCAATATTTCCTTTCTGTCTATTGATTCCTCATCATTATTTGTCATAAGCTGTCCTAACTGATGGAGAAAATATCCCCTTTGTGCCTAGTGGGAGTCATACCTAGAGAAACAGAAGAGATTTTCATTAAAACAAGAGCTGCATTACTTCTGCAAAGCTTGGCTGAAACTTTGGTCTTTTCTTTTGTTTTAGGAAAAAGGATAAATAGTTGAGTTCTAAGTACTGATCACTGATATTTTAATGCAATTTTCCTATGTATTATTTTATATGTACATAGATGTATTCATTTGTCAGAATACAGACAAAGGGCCTGATCCAGAGCTACGGCCACCATCATAGATCGGGCGTCCATAGTAGCGCCGTAGGGTTGCTGGAGGGGACGTCCCCCAGCGTCCCTACGCTGAAGTTAGTGTAGGGGGGAGGAGGGAGGGTAATGAGGCTGGGAGGGCGGCGTTAACGTACTAACGCCGCCGTCCCAGCGTATCAACTCTCCCTTACGCCGGCTGAAGTTAGGGTAGCCTTCAGCCGGCGTAAGGGTGACTTAATACGCTCCTACAAGGGGGAGTGTCAGGCAAGAGCAACGATGTTACGCTAGCTCTGGTTCAGGCCCAAAGAGCCGGATCCAGATCCCCCGCATATTCTCCAAACGTGCAGGGGTCTGTCCGTACGAGAGAGAGAGAGAGAGAGAGAGAGAGAGAGAGGGGAGCGCACGTCCCCTGTCACTCCCTTCTCTCATCCATAAGGCAACCTTAATTTAATCGTGCGCATCAACGGACCGAACGACTACTGATCCGCACAAATGTTGGAGTCCCCTCCCACACTGTCCTTTTTGCATGCTAAAGTGGGCAGGGGAAAGCATGTCCCCTCCCACACTGTCCCCTCCACCTGCTAAAGTGGGCAGGGGAAAGCATGGCCCCTCCCACACTGTCCTTTTTGCATGCTTTCCCCTGCCCACTACAACAGGCGGAGGGGAAGCACAGCCCATTTGTGAGTAAATGGGACATATGGAACAGTAGTTCCATACGAGTTTTGCCTTGCGTAACATCTGGAGGGCGCATGCGGCCTCCAGTGAAAACAGGCCAATTACGCACCTTGCGTACATAAGTGACATGTCGGGCGCAGGTCTGTATACGGACCAAAATGTTTAAAAACACAATAACCATATAATAAGATCACTATGAATTCCTAATAACCACTGCCGGGCCAATCCTCTTAGGGAGACAGGTGGGTAGATACCTCTGATGTATGTGACTATTAGGCCATACAGTATATCTGACGATCGGAGCATCATGTCAGGGGACATTGCAGTAGTTGCAGAGTTAAGCTAGGTATACACCTATGTAATTATACTTAGAATGCGATGGTTCTTACAGTTTCAGTGACTATTGTCACTATTGGCAATTCACATGTACACACTATACCAATTACACACACTGTACAGATGTGTACTTATGCTGCACAGAAGACTGACATAAAAGTCGGATAGACAGTCGTATAGAAACACATATTTGTCCATCATCGTACCATAAGGGAGTTTTTGGGATCTTCATTAAACCAAATTATTAATGCAACCTTTTCTGTCCCTAAAAATCAAGATCATTGGAGCATAAACACCCTTGCAAATGGTCTGGAATCATATGATTGGTTCTATAACTGCATAGGTGTGTGCTCAGCTTTAGTCATGGTCTGATAATATGCCTATCATTGACAATTATGAGGTAGAAATTAGCAATGATATTACTTGTAATCATTTCACAGTTATTTGTGTTTTCTCCTAATGGAATTCTGTCCTCATTTGCGACTCTTTTACCTGTATCATTAACAAAAATGTTTAATGTTCCACGTTCAAACCAAAATTCCAAAATAAGCACAGCTGTTTCCTTTTGTATCCATCCATATGCATATTAGATGTCACAGCTTAAAATTGGATATTAATAAATATTTTATTGGATATTCATTTGAATTTTATCAGAATACATTTTTTAGGTGAGTTAGACAATGCTTCATCCTCCAGATTTTTTGATTTTGCAGAGTATGTGTCTTGTGGTTTGTCAACAGGTCAGGTCCACCATTTACAAGGTGCCATGTGCTTAATATGTTCTATGTTTCCTAGAATCCACTACGCAATGATAACACTTCTAATGCAGCGATAACATCACAATCCTGCCAGATAAAGTTATCATCAGTCTCACCAGCAATTATGCAAACAAGCAAATGACATGTCTTTAGGTGTTAAACTTAATGTAAATGATATGATTTTGCATGCAGATAAGCAGATATTTCCCATTATACATGACAGTCATTACATCTAAATCCTGATAGGGTGAATTACCAGTTATAAAGCCTTTCTTATTAACAAACACTTATCTCTTCCTGAAGTGTGAAAGTAAGAGGCAGCTCAGGTTTTTATGTTAATTTAGAAGTCCAGAAAATTCCATTTACTAACATGCTAGGAATATATATGAATAAACACCATGCCCGCCGGGGATGTATTATTCCAACTAAGACAACTGAAGCTAATTTACTTAATCATGAATAGGCAAATAAGATTTTTTTTTTACATTTAACTGAATGATGTGCAGGAAGGTAGCACTAGAGTTGATGTTTTCAGTTGTTCAATATTAGCTGCTCTGGGGAGAATCTGATTATTATCATTTTATTTTAATTTGTGGTCTGAGTTGTGTGTGTTGACGGAGGGGGTATTGAACATCCAGGGCCATTTGCTTCTATTTGCCCTACAGGTTAAAAATTACCAGCCAGTTCTTGATAAGTGCCCTAACTGACTACCCTACTACCCTACTGGTTGTAAAATCTGGACTTTACACCAATGTAAAGTTCTGTCTTTTTTTTTTATTAAATGTGCCGCATCAAATGGGTTTTGTTTCTTCTTAACTGTGCATTGGTCATTTTGTTGTATTCTATCAAAATGAGTACATATGTCCATTGCTGCCAATGGAATTTCTTGTTTCTTTGCTATATAATAAAGTGCCAGATGCTCATAGCATAATATACTGGTCAGAAATTAGCACTATTTTCGAACTTATCCCCTTTTTAGCAGAGTTCCTGAGGACAAAGTACTGAAGATGTAAAGAGGTGCTAAAACATCTGTGATGGATAATTGCAGACACCTTACTTAAAATTGAAATAAAATGAGCCGTGACTGCCTGCTTTTGAAACAGTGTTATGGGGGATGAGAGGGTTGGACTAACTTAGCCCATTTCAGTAAGGGTCTGCGCACACAAATGAGCACAATCTACAGCTGAACCTTTGCACAATGTCCGATTATTTGCACTAGCTACAGTCCAAACAGATGCTTCTGCCTTTGTGCTGCCAGCCTAGGCAAATCAGACTCATTTATGAAAATATTTCATTTTTACTATATATAGTTTTTTTTTAAATCAGCATTTTAAGCTATCAAATCTTGCATAAAGCATAACCAAAAATTATTATCTTATAGTATATTATATATGTTATACGTTACAGTGGAAAAAAGCCGTACTTTTTACATTCATTGAGTCCTTTGTGTTTGTTTGTTTGTTTGTTTGTTTTGTTGTTTTCTTCAGAATACAGCTATTCTTACCCTTAAATTTCTCGTTATTATTTAAAATGTCATTTTTTGCGTTTCATTGGTAACACCAAATAAACAGAAAGACTATGGGCCTGATCCAGAGCTACGAAATTGTCCGATTTCGAGCGAGCGTACGACCGTTTTGAGCATATATTCGTACGAAAAAACGCACTGCGCATGCTCAGTATGACAACTTCCGGTCAGCTGGACGACATGAGCGGATAGTGGGCGTATTGTGAGCGAAGTGTTCGCTCGAGGGGCGTGCGTTCAGTACGACGATCGCCTGGACGCTCGTTTTACTACACGGAGGCGTGGATAGCCATTTAAATTGTACAGTATGGGCGTGCTAAGCCCGTACGCTCAGCGTATTCAGTGCGAAAATTCGCACGGCCGACGTAAGCAGGTACTTTTCAATGGGAGTGTCATGGGCGTGTAGGTTTATACGCCCGGGCGAACGTACGCATCCGACCATCGGACGGCACCGTCGTAGCTCTGGATCAGGCCCAAAGTAACAAAAATAAGTATTTTAATAAACAGATAGAACTAGACACTGTCGTATTGTGTAAATTTACAATGAAACAAATGCGTGATTCATTAAAGCTACTGACACCTGGATTGCTACATTTTACCTGTGTTATCTTTTACTCTGTTGGTGACTGCATGACTGTTTAACCTTTGCGACTGGAGAGCAGATCATTAAGAGTTAATTATTAATACAGCAATTCAGTAGCAGTTTCCAGATTTCTTTTCAGTACCTGAAAGCCAGAAGTTTTATGATTTTTTAATTATATAGTAAATATTACATGCTCATAAATGGATTGATTTATTGCAGGCAAATGTGTAAGTTTGCACTTTATATGGCCTTCAATTTGCAGGTTACATAGTTACTGGGACTCATAGCAATTTTATTCTAATCTTTTTTGCCTCTATTAAATACCAAGGCAGCATTTTTGAACCTGTAGCAACTGCATTTATGAAATAAGACACATATTTTGTGCTGCATGTGTTATTATGAAATACATTATATTAAATGTTTTACTGCTATAATCTTGTAAATGAAAAAAGACAATGTGTAGCTGTATTATAAGAAGATATAATGGACAGTATGAAAGCCCAGATCTTGCCAGCAGTACAAGGAAGCACTGTCCAACTGGGTCAGGACATCTATCAGGCAGCACTCAGCTTGGTGGATTGCAGTCTAGTGACCCCAATGCAGCAAGAGCCATAGGGAATATTTCTGTCATGGATAACCTTTCAAAAATTAAGTGCTGGATTATCTATCTTCCAATAGGATCATCTTTTAAACATCATTATTACCATATATAATATATATCCATAAAGTACTTTAGCTAGAGCCCAGAAAGAAAGCATATTATTCGAACCTAATCCTTTTATGTGCTCTACTACTGCATCTAAAACCTGAAGAAGGGTTTGCTATTTTACCAAGTTCATAGACTTAGAATTGTTTATTAGCACTAAGAAACTAATTTGCTCAGTTAAATAATTTAGGCTGTACAATGTGACATATTTATGTGGATATGGACCAATGAGTTAGCCCATAAATATCATGTTTAATTATTTAATAATCGTAACAAATATTATTGCACAATATATTTATATATTATACAGCTGCTAAAGCTATATTGAACAGCACATTAAAGATCACATGACAACCAAACCAAAAACAAAGATTATGAGGTAATTATGACTTACCACAGCAACAAAGGATAACGCCTGCTCTAATAATACTACAATATAATACTCAACACTAACTCTAATTATACTACAATATAATACTCAACACTTACTATAATAATACACTACAATATAATACTCAACACTTACTCTAATAATTCTACAATATGATACTTAACACCTACTTAATAATACTACAACATAATACTCAACACTTAAGCTGGCCACACACTAGAGCGATTATTACTCCCCCTGGGGAAAGGTCCCGATATCGGCACCATACACTGCAGAGGCTGGGGGCGATAATCTCTGCTGGAGCGACTGGAGTGGCTATACAGCGCTGTGTCCTCTCTCCCTCTGTCTGGCTATACAGCGCTGTGTCCTCTCTCCCTCTGTCTGGCTATACAGCGCTGTGTCCTCTCTCCCTCTGTCTGGCTATACAGCGCTGTGTCCTCTCTCCCTCTGTCTGGCTATACAGCGCTGTGTCCTCTCTCCCTCTGTCTGGCTATACAGCGCTGTGTCCTCTCTCCCTCTGTCTGGCTATACAGCGCTGTGTCCTCTCTCCCTCTGTCTGGCTATACAGCGCTGTGTCCTCTCTCCCTCTGTCTGGCTATACAGCGCTGTGTCCTCTCTCCCTCTGTCTGGCTATACAGCGCTGTGTCCTCTCTCCCTCTGTCTGGCTATACAGCGCTGTGTCCTCTCTCCCTCTGTCTGGCTATACAGCGCTGTGTCCTCTCTCCCTCTGTCTGGCTATACAGCGCTGTGTCCTCTCTCCCTCTGTCTGGCTATACAGCGCTGTGTCCTCTCTCCCTCTGTCTGGCTATACAGCGCTGTGTCCTCTCTCCCTCTGTCTGGCTATACAGCGCTGTGTCCTCTCTCCCTGTGTCTGGGTATACAGCGCTGTGTCCTCTCTCCCTGTGTCTGGGTATACAGCGCTGTGTCATCTCTCCCTCTGTCTGGCTATACAGCGCTGTATGCCCAGACAGAGGGAGAGAGGACACAGCGCTGCAGCCTATCAGCGTGTGGGGTTCTGAAGTGCTCTGCCCTCTCTCCATGGAAATCTTGAATGGTTATCGAAAATGCCCACACACGGAACGATTTTTCTAACGAAAAACGATAATCATTCAAGAATTCCATAAGATGAGATCATCGGGGCTGAGCGTTTTTGAAACGTTTTATCTCTAGTTAGAAAAAAATCTTCACCATACACTAGAGCGATATTTGGCCCAATCCACGATAATCGTGCGTTTGGGCCGATAATAGCTCTAGTGTGTGGCCAGCTTTACTCTAAAAATGCTACAATATAATACTCAATATCAACTCTATTTATACTACAATATGATAACACCTACTCTAATAATACTACAATATGATACTCAACACCTTCCTTAGTAATACTACAATATGATACTCAACACTTACTATAATAATACTACAATATAATACTCAACATCAACTCTAATAATACTACAATATGATAACACCTACTCTAATAATACTACAATATGATACTCAACACTTACTCTAATAATTCTACAATATGATACTCAATACCTTCCTTAGTAATACTACAATATGATACTCAACACCTACTATAATAATTCTACAATATGATACCCAACAGCTACTATAATAATTCTACAATATGATACTCAACACTTACTCTAATAATACTAACATATGATACTCAACGCCTACTATAATAATACTACAATATGATACTCAACACCTACTCTAATAATACTACTATAATATGATAACACCTACTCTAATAATGCTAACATAGGATATTCAACACTTACTCTACTAATTATACAATATGATACTCAACACCTTCCTTAGTAATACAACAATATGATGTTAAGAGAAAGTGTTGGTTTCTAAGATTCATCAATTGATGAGTAATTTAGTTTCAGGGATACTGAGCAGGGTTTTTATTTCTTTTACTTTTGTCTGTTTTATTGGTAACTTGATTTTAATGTATATATCTTTACCCAACCCAATATTATTCACATGCTCTTTTCTTGTTAACTTTGTTTCCTGGCCTATTAATTCGGGCAGGGAAACAGCTATAACTCCTTACCAGTTGACACTTTTATGAAAATCCTTTATAAATTGCATCAATATAAAATTATATTTTTCCCTTCAGGCGATTATAAATGATTAAGCTAATTATGTAATAAGAAGTTTAGATACTAGGGCGTCTATCTTTTTATTGGGGAAGACATCTTTAGACTAGCAAAAGAAATTTCATGACTTAAATATTGTTGCACCATAACTTTATACACTAATTCACTAATTTAGTGATACTATGCAAGGAATGGTTAAGCTTCCCACTGACCAAACCATTGCATACTTGTCTACATTACACATAATAGTATAGGATCAGATCCTAAGAAGTCTGAACACGGAGCGAACAGGGATCCGATAGATTCGTTTTTTTGATCCAACCTCAGGAAAAATTAATTTTTTCTTGGTCTGTCAGATATAATATTAACATGGTTCATCTTGAAATCAGTGGCAATTAAAAAAAAAGCACTAACATCCGAATATAGGGATTGGGTTCTGTTTGTATGACTTAGCCATGAGCTACCTCAACTTACAGAACCGTCCTCCTGAAAACCAATTATCTGCTGGTTAAAGTGAACAAGATATAGCTTCAAGCACATCAAAGTTTTGTGTGTCACTAAATCAAATGTCCTCACTGATCACCCATAGTAATGTGATTTCACTGTCTAATCCCATCTTTGGCACATAAGCAAGTATGAAATTATTACAAATAACACATTTGGCAGCCTAAAGGTTATACTATTAAAATAAAACCTTAATGGAATAAAATTGAATAGCTGTAAAATATCCAAGATTTGTGATGGGAAATTCTCACAGTTGATGGATTGAATCCCGAAATATAGTAATTAGAGTAAAATTTGTAGCTTTTCTGATAAATCATTTATCATTTCTTGAAAACGTTGTCAAGGTGAAAATGTATCATTTAATTGGCATCATAATATCACTATGCTGTTTTGTAGATCACATCACATTTTCTTTAGAAAAGATTTTTTGCAGAGAACTTTGAATCTTTCTGTTAAATATGTTATTAATGAAAATATTTTAGGAAAAAAAACCTATGACAATAATTTCTTACAAAGAACGAAAACCTTGGACTGGATCCAGAATTACTAAAAGGGCACGCCCACTTTTGTTAAGCAGCGCAAGTGTGAGAGCCGCATTACTGCAAGCGTGACAGCATGAAGTATGGGCGGGAAGTGAAAGTGCTTCCACTATGTGGGAGGAGGAAAGTATGTAGCGCTCAGCGTAACATCGGTGCTCTGGCCCGACACTCCCCCTGTGCGGGCGTATGGCCCCTTCCTTACGCCGGCTGAAGGCTACCCTAGCTTCGCCCGGCGTAAGGAAGAGGCCATACGCTCACACAGGAGTGTATGGCCTCTTAGCACGCCCCCCCAGCCTGATTTACTTACCTCCCCCCGCCCACCAGGAGTAACGTGAGCGTTGGGACACTGGAGGACGTCCCCTCCTGCGTCCCAACGGCGCTACTATAGTAACGCAGGGCAACATCTGCCCGGCGCATGCGCATTAGAGCTACGGCCGCCGTATATAAAGTGTACAGTATGGGCGTGCTTAGCTGCGTAAATACGTGTTGGCCATACGTACGTGTGTGGATCACTGCGGTTACGTTGCCAAAAGTTAAGGTAGGGTTTGGAAAGCGTATCTTGACAAAATACGTACATTCAAGGGGTATGCCAAGGGGAGTGTATAGAAGGTACGTATGCGTAAATACGGTAGTTATTACGCGAGTAAACGTATGGCAAACATAGTTCTGGATCTACCCCATGGTTCACAGTTAAGAAGGTGATAAGAATGATTAACAATTATAGGCACCTAAGTTGCAAGGCAACTCCCTTGACATGCCCTTGTTTATGTTGTTCTTAACTGACTTAAGAAGTCCATAAACAGCCGTATCTTTTATTGCATATGTCTCTCCTTAAGTAGTAAAAATACGCACATACTTAGCAAACAGTGCCCCGTTTTCCCCATTTAAATGTCTCCCCACACCCACTTTTCTTAACTTTCTTCTTAACTTGGCCTGGCATGCCCCTTCTTACATACCTTATTAAGTGCAGGGTTAAGAATCACTCTTAATGGATCACCGTTCCTAAATCCTACGTAGATTGCGTATATAAGGGTACTATACATTCACAGTTTAACCGTTCTTAAAACCACACTCGAAAATAGCAGCAGCTTCTTAACTTGAATCAGTCTCTAAATGGCAGTAGAAAGTAAAGTAGAAGCAATGTAAACATAAAGAATGCAGACAGCAACAGTACTGGAAGGCCTGGGATGCTGAGCATCTGCTGCCACCTCCTCCAGACTCTGTGCCCCTATGATGCCCCTGCCCTGCCCCCTCTGGCCATGTGCTGCTCCTTCTTCCTTTTTTCCCTACTCAGCCAGCCTGTAAAAAAAAACCACTTATCTTGTTGTCCTCTGTGGCTTCTTTGTCCCCCTGTGCAGTCAGCGCTCACGTGAGCATCAGGCTGCTTACGGGCGCGCCGCTCAGACCACTGGGCAACAGGGGGAGGAGCAGCCCAGCAGTACAGAGTATGTTGGGCTGGGCTGTGCTGTGGTCACGCAAGCGGCCGATACCGGTCCATCTGCAAAAGGGATTTTAAGCCTCTGCTACAGCCCATGCAGAACCACACTCAGAAAGTGTCATTCTGCATGGGCTGCAGCGGAGGCTGGAAAAACTTTAGGGTTGGACAGGGCTAAAGAGCCCCTTGGTGTGTTGGGCCCTTGGGCACTAGCCCAAACTGCCCAGTCATTAAGATGGCCCTAGAGGGGGCGCCACAAAATACCCTTGCTCTGGGAACCATGGCAGCTAGCTACACCTCTGTATACAGTATAAAGAACTGCAACTATGTTGTCATCTGGGTTATACTACATAGTGCATTTATACTCAGTTCTAACATATAATCCCAATGATTATAAATGGTATCATTCACATAACACAAAGGTGACTATATATATAGAGAGAGACGACTATAAAGCTGGATCCAGATGGACCTTAAAATTAAGAGAGGAAAGTTGGAGGAAAGAGAGGAAAGTTACTCCTGGACTAAACCATGTTGATTGCAGGGAAGTCATATTTCATCTGCTGCAAACAGTATTAGAGTTGAGAGGTGATGTTTCCTATCCCAAGTCTAAATAACAGTGTGATAGTAAAGCGGGTCAGTATTTGTGTGCAGTAAGCAATTCAAAGATATATCCCTGCATGCAAAGAATACAATTAACTTGACTCCCCCTGCAATCAACTTGGTTTTGCCCAAGAGTAACTTTCCACTCTTAATTTAAACTCCTTCTTAAGTCCTGATCCAGTCTAATATCGTATACTCGTAGCTGAATAATACTACAATACCATACAATATGCTTTCACCCAGAAGAAATAGGAACAGTATTGGTAATAAATCCTTTACTGATCTTGACTCCCAAACTTCTCCAAGTGACTCTGAGAGTTCTCAACATGATGCCACAACTAAACGTCATTTTGCATATGAAGAAATAAACATACAGAATCGTTTCCAACAAAAACATGCATGAGGGAAAGATGCAGACACCGGAGGGGCCCAAAGACAGACAGTACTTCCAGGAAGAGATGGTAATCTACAGTCTCTCCAAATATGCACCTACAAGACTGAGATGCAAGTCCTTAGCAAAGACTTATTGTTTGTGTCAACTTCCCAACCAAACATGTTTGATATTGAAGTTTATATTTTTAAGTTCCAATGACTGCTTAAATTAAAGGATCATTTTTGTGACCAACAGGCTGAGACCACTAGCATCAAATTCAAACCCAAATCATATTTGGATCCTCTTCTACATAATGCCTCTATAGAGACCTTCACAGGGGTGAATTTCTGAATGCACATCTAGGTTATTACGACAAGACATGTGGCTCTTTATACCAACCATTATCAACTGGCTGTGCAAGGTGCACATACAAATATTAGGGATACAACTGATTTTTTTAGGCACTTTAAAATGGTTGATGTGTTAGCTGGCAAGTGGCTATTATTCATTCTAGACCTATAAACCTTGATTCAGAGATTGAAAATAAGAGAGGAAGGTTACACCTGGGCAAAACCATGTTGATTTCAGGGGGAGTCAAGTTAATTGTATTCTTTGCATGCAGGAACATATCTTTGAATTGTTTACTGAACACAGATACTGACCAGCTTTACTATCACACTGTTATTTAGACTTGGGATAGGAAACATCACCTCTCAACTCTAATACTGTTTGCAGCAGATGAAATATGACTCCCCTGCAATCAACATGGTTTAGCCCAGGAGTAACTTTCCTCTCTTATTTTCTCTCTCTGAATCAGGTCCATATTCCCTATGATTTGGGTATCATATCAATAAAGGTTGCTATTGAGACTATTGATTTATACACTGGCACACTTAATCTCATCCTAATAAAGAATTATTTTTTGTTCCAGTTTAAATTTAATTCACAGTTACGAGGCAGTGTGATGGGGTCTAATATGGTCCCACTGTATGCAAACCTCTTTATGAATCAATATAAAAACACATGCATTTGGCTGATTCTGGTTTTTTAAAATACATTTTACATTGATAAATGTGTTTCTGCACTGAATGGGCACTATATCAGAATTGGAAAGTTTAATAAACTTAATGTCCTTGATATACCCATTAGATTAACTACAGTTTTATCAATATCAGTTTTTGGGATGTGGAGATCACAGAAGCCCAGGGGGGCACCAAATTATTATGTAAGCTTAAAGATAAAAATACTTTACTGAACCAATAGTTTCCACCCCCCAAGCTCCTAAGCCTATAAGAAGGGGTATGGAAATATTCCTAACGGTATAAAAAAATTTGAGGAAGCATTTAAAAAACAAAACAGAAAAAAACCTGTGGGTTTGAGGAATTCTGCCCAACACCTAACACAAAGATGAGCTGCTGCCTGCATGCAGGGCCGGACTAGCCATCTGACAAATGGAAGGTCAGCAGCCGTGCTGCTAAAGAAAGCTGGCAGTTTCTGGCTCCTTGTAGGCCTGTGCAGTGAAATCTAGAACAGCCACAGTCTGCACATTCACATATGACAGTAACAAATCTTTTTGACTTTTATTGTAAAGATAGAATTTCATGGTTAGTTATTGGTTAATGCAACAGTGCTGGGGTGACTTTGTTTCAATCTATCTATCTATCTATCTATCTATCTATCTATCTATCTATCTATCTAGAGAAAGAGAGAGAGAGAGATAGAGAGAGAGAGAGCAAGATTGATAAAATTTAGTACAAACACTAGGGCTTTAGATTTACTAAGCTGCGGATTTGGAAAAGTGGAGATGTTGCCTATAGCTACAGGAAAAATTGGGAGTTTAGGCTAGGGAAAGGGATTGTGAACCCTTTTAGAAAACAGGTCACTACAGCTCCAGCCGCTTACGGAGATTGCCAGCCCCGTAGTGCAACAGAAAAAACGACAGAGATTAGTGGCGAGCAGACAGACCAATATAGAAAACTCCTTGATAATATCAAACCATCACATTAAAATTATCAAGGAGTTTTCTATATTGGTCTATCAGCTCGCCACTAATCTCTGTTGTTTTTTATGTTGCTATAGCAACCAATCAGATTCTAGCTCTCACTTTCTTTTTACATAATAGAGAATGTAACCTAAGATCTGATTGGTTGCTCTGGGCAACATCTCCTTTTTTCCAAACCCGCAGCTTAGTAAATCTGGCCCTGAGTATACAGCCTTAAAAAAAATAACTAAAATCATCTAAAAATAGAGAGGCTTTTCTTGTATGCTGCTGTCTTTGGCAAATACATCAGATTTAAATAAAACAAAGTCCTAAATATAATTAATATTCACCCTAGTGAGCAAACCTTGATTTTCCAATATCTTGTAGCATAAATATACATATTGGGACTATATCCCATAGCATTTTTTTTATCTATACATTTTTATTTATCACTGAATAAAATACATTTTAATAATTCTAGCACATTGTCAGTAATAGCAGTAATCCTGTGATGTGCATACCATCAGCGAATGAAATCTCAGCTAAAAACATTAAGTGAAAAGAGAACAATTGCCCATCACTGTCTGCATTTCCAGCACGCATTTTCACATACTGCTGTAACACACTGCAGATCTGACAGGTATATTTGTCTCAATGACGCAGACATACACACAGCATCCTATTAGATCGACAAACTGACAAGAAGAGTCACACATTAAATAAGCAGACACATAAATAATTATATCAACCCCAAGCCACATACTTGCCACCATTCTGACAGATAAGAAAGCTTCAACTATTTTGATATGCTAAACAGAGTATTCTCTTTCTGTGTCTCTGTTCTGGGGACACAGATTCTCCATTTTGAGTCTTTTCTCTTCCTTTATGCCAGCCTAACAAATATAGCTTTCATAAATAAACGTTAAATTATTCATAAACATTATTTTGTAAATGATGCTAGGCCACACCTCTCCTGGGGCATATTTCTGAACGTACGTCAGCCTAAAATCAATATGTCTGCCAAGCTCCTAACCTCTGAGGCAGAATTCCCATATCTACTCCTGAATGCTGCAAACGACTCCGATTCCACTCCAGGAGTCATCCATCATACTGTCACTTTAATTCAGATGCTGCTACTTGTTTTAATAACATACATCTTACACAGAGAATATTGCCAACCCATGAACGCGCAGACACATTTTACAACCACATCAAATGTTATTAACCCTTTGATCTAATGTATTCTTATAACCAAACACTACAGGCTTTTTATCTCTTATGCTTTTCAATAATTTCCAAAACTGGTGTTCATTCCAATTATTCAGAAACCCGTGCCGTTAAAAAACAAACAAACAAACAAAACCCATTACCTAGTATATATATGTGTGTGTGTGTGTGTGTGTGTGTGTGTGTATAGTATTGCAGAAACATTTTATCCTGAAAAATATGTGATGCAATAAAATTATTATGGCTAGAATTATTTAGCAAACTATAGACAAATAAAATAACTTTCACTAAGGGACACATTACCTAAAATAAGCTCAGCGATATAAACAGAATCAGCATTCAGCATGGATTTTTTTTTTCCCAGAGACAAGAATCTTCTGAATATATATTATTTTATTATTACACAAGAAAAGTTACATAAAAAAGGTCATAAAATAAAGTTAGGAAAATCAATATCATAGGAATTTATTTTATTATTTAATTGAATTTATTTTAGTTTATTTTAATGTATCTTTAATTCTGTGGAAGTATCTCTTTTTTTTTTTTAGCTATGGGATTTTGGTATTTTATTAAGGGTCTTTTTATAAATCTCTTTGGCGTAAAAAAATAAAATGTATTTAAGAAAGAATCATTGGGGTAGATCCAGAACTAAGTATGCTAGCGTTTCTACACTAGCCGCTGGCGTAAAAACGCTGTTTTGTATGTACTGCGCATGCACGCTGCAGATGTTATGCCAAGTATGTACCAGCCTCGTATCAACAGCGTAACTATGTACGGAGGGCCTGATCCAGACCTACGCATGAGAGCGGAGCGTATTACCGCTGCAGCGTAAAAACTTTCACTCCCACGACACTCCCCTTACCTTCTTTTCATTACGCCCTCCGAACCCTACCCTAACTTTTCCATGTGTTCGTATGTATTTTCGTAGCGATGCGCTGTTGGTAGCGGGCTAAGCACGCCCATACTGTACAATTTAAATGGCTCCCCCCGCCTACATTCCCTAACTCCAGCGTCCATACTAACTTCGTACTATAAACACGCCCCATCGTCGGAAAAAACGCAAACAATACGGACGCCAGAATCGCCGCTACGAAAAGGTCTTTGGTACGACCGGAAGTTGTCACTATGCACATGCACAGTGCGTTTTTTCTGCCGGTTTTACGCTTACGATCAGCGTTAGCTCGCAAGCGAGCGTAGGTCTGGATCAGGCCCAAAGGGGCGTGCCAACCAAACGAAACCCGTAATTACGCTTCGGAGGCGGGGTGAGGCATTTTAATAATACAGTCTGGACGTGCTTAGGCAGGTACGTACATGTAGCATGTATGTACTTCAGTACTTACGCTGTGTAAACTTAAGGTAGGATTCGGCAAATGTAAAGCGGCCAAGGGGAGTGCCTAGTAAATACGCTACGTCTTGAATCGTAATGGAAACGTAGCTCTGGATCTGGCCCATTGTTCTTATGAATTCTTGATGACACTACCATGTACCTGAATGCAGGGTACGATGTGCCCCCCTGTGCCTCCCAGGCCTCTGCAGCCCGCAGCCAACTAACCAGATTGGGGACTTAAGTCCCCACCTGGTCCATGGCTTCATTACAGACAGTGGAACCAAGGCACTGTGAGCTTTAAACAGTGCCCTGGTTCCTCGGCAACCAGTGTTACCATATCTGCAATACAAAACAAGCAACTGATGAGTTAAAGACAAGCCCAACCCAAACCTAAAGAGCCCAACATAACATATATATGCATACCCCATCTGCTCTAAATATATACACTACTTACACTGAAATAATAAACCTCTTCCATTAGCTCACACTATTCTATGATAAGCATTCACACCCCATTCACATCCTGTTCATCCTTCATTCATCCTCGATTCTAATCCTATTAACCCCCATCCCTCCAGTTCATACCTTATATACTTTACCTTTGCTTGATATTCTCTCCCCTTGCTCTGCCGACACCTTTAAAAATCAAGCCCATAAAACCAGAACCAATGGCAAGTAAAAAATAACCGCTGCTGTGGAAATATACAAGCCCAATTCCACTTGATATAAATGGAATTGACAACTATGTTAGCAATGGCGCGCTGAGCGTGATGATGTCACGCCCAGTATTAAGAATAGAGGACATGAGGAAAGAAGAGGAGCGGGGAAGACATAAGAAATGGAGAAAGGAAGATTGAAGAACAGAAAGGAAGTAATCTAAAGGTAAGAAAGAACAGAGAGGGCAGTGTGTGTGTGATAGTATGGGCAGTGCGTGAGTGATAGTATGGGCAGTGTGTGAATAATAGTATGGCACTGTGTGTGAGTGATAGAATGGACAGTGTGTGAGTGATAGTACAGGCAGTGTGTGAGTGATAGTATGGGCAGTGTATGAGTGATAGTATTGTGGGCAGTGTGTGAGTGATAGTATGGGCAGTGTATGAGTGATAGTATTGACAGTGTGTGAGTGATAATATTGGTACTGTGTGAGTAATTGTATGGGCACTGTGTGATGGTATGGGCAGTGAGATGGTAAGGGCAGAGCGATATTATGGGAAGAGCAATGGTATGGACAGAATGATGTCATGGGCAGTGTAATGATATGGGCAGTGTAGTAGTATAGGCAGTGTAAAAGTATGGGCATTAAGATGGTATGGGCAGTGAGATGGTATAGACTATGGAATAGTATGGGCAGAGTGATAATATGAGCACTGCAATGGTATGGGCTGTGCGATTGCTAGTATGGCAGCGTGATAGTGATAAATAGGATGGGCAGCATGATAGATGGTATGGGCAGTGTGAGAGGGGTAGAGAAACTTACTTAATAAAAATTAAAAATAAAACATGGCACCACCCAACACAAGAATGGTCACATGCTACAGAAAACCATTTATAAGCGCACACTTAAAGAACGGAGTGAAACAAATTATTAAAACATTTCTTTTAGTAAATCTCTTTAAAATTACATTGCATGCTAGCAGTATAGCAGCAATTAGTGCAGACATTTACACACAAAAATGTTTCCATAAAAAGTAACAACAAAACTCAACAATAGTATGCAGCCTCTAGGCGAATACAAAGGGCAAAATTGGTCCGAGACAAATCATTAGACCTCCCAATTCTAGCTAATTCTCCCTATTCTAGTAAGCAGGAAGATCTCTCGCTAGAAAAAATACTAATAGCCTCACAGCTATACTTTACCCTTTCCAGGCCCATAACTAGCCCTTCCTAAAGCTACAAACAGTCTGAAAGTGGAGGTCCACATCTCAGCTATAATGAGGACAAGAAACCATGCTTCAATATTACCATTCCTGGAGAGAATATCAATAGATAAGCAGCATGTGAAAAAGCTTGGTAACCATCTGTAGTTGGTGAATAAGCAGGGCTGGCGCGCATTCCGCCAAGCCCACGACTTTATCAAAGATGCTAGTTAGTCAAACCTGCTTATTCACTTACTACAAATGGGCCCTGATTCAGAGATTGAAAATAAGAACTTAAAGTTACACCTGGGCTAAACCATGTTGATTTCAGGGGAGTCAAATTTCATTTGTTGCAACAGTATTATAGTTAAAAGGTGATGTTTCCCAGCTCAAGTCTAATTAGCAGTTTAAAAGTGAAGCTGATCAGGTATCTGTGTGCAATAAGTAAAAGCATTCTCCCTGCATGCATAGAATAAAATTAACTTGACTCCCCCTGAAATCAACATGGTTTTGCCCAGGTGTAACTTTAAGTTCTTATTTTCAGCCTCTGAATCAGGCCCATGGTTACCAAGCTTTTACTATAATATATGGGAGTTATAGTAATGGTCTGGGAATGGCATATATAGTATAGTAAGGGTCTGGGATATACTATAATTTATTTATTTATTTATACTATAATATTTGTGGGTTATCTTAGGGTATACAGCAGAGTTTGAAGTGGAAATTTAAAAGAGGCGGTATGGATGTTTAGAAGTGGCGGTACAAAAAGTTAGAAATAATAGAAGTAAATGGGGATTTATTGTTTTTCAATTAAATCAGTGGGAAAAGTGATGGTATGGTATAACCCTGTATACCTCCCCACAACCACCACTTCGGACCCTGGTAAACAGTATATAGAGTGCCATATCCAGACCCCTAATATATCCCATACATATTGGTATGTCTTTACCTCTTATACTTTATATAGTGTACCATCCACAGACAACTAATATACCTCACATCACATGCATTACATATATATAGATATATTACAGGTCAGGATATATTGTATAATGAACAATGAGTTCAAATCGCATACTCACCCATTCATTAAAAAATAAAATTCTGAGAGGGCTCGCATTCGAAATAGGGACAGACGGAAAACAGCTTTCGGCTGTCCATAATTCGCAATGGTACAACAATGTTATCTTACTTACTTCTTTTTGATTCATGTTGTATCCATTTGATTTCATGCATCTTCGACCAGACTTATTACATATTGTGCATAGAGGAGAGATGCATGAAATCAAATGGATACAACATGAATCAAAAAGAAGTAAGTAAGATAACATTGTTGTACCATTGCGAATTATGGACAGCCGAAAGCTGTTTTCCGTCTGTCCCTATTTCGAATGCGAGCCCTCTCAGAATTTTATTTTTTAATGAATGGGTGAGTATGCGATTTGAACTCATTGTTCATTATACAATATATCCTGACCTGTAATATATCTATATATATGTAATGCATGTGATGTGAGGTATATTAGTTGTCTGTGGATGGTACACTATATAAAGTATAAGAGGTAAAGACATACCAATATGTATGGGATATATTAGGGGTCTGGATATGGCACTCTATATACTGTTTACCAGGGTCCGAAGTGGTGGTTGTGGGGAGGTATCCAGGGTCATACCATACCATCACTTTTCCAACTGATTTAATTCAAAAACAATAAATCCCCATTTTCTTCTCACAAGCCTTGATGTATTTGAAAGCTGCTATCATGTCCCCCCTCTCCTTTCTCTGCTCCAAGCTATACATGTTTAGTTCCTCTAGCCTTTCTTGGTATGATTTGTTACAAAGGCCATGGACCATTTTAGTTGCTCTTCTTTGCGCAGTCTCTAATGTATTTATGTCTTTCTGGACATATGGCCTCCAGAACTGAACACAGTATTCTAGGTGTAGGTGTAGGTTAGTGTTAGACTGCGGAACATAGAGAGTTAAGGTTAGGGTACTGGAAAGGGAAGGTTAGGGTTAGACTGTGGGACAGGAAGAGTTAAGGTTAGGCTACAAGAAGGGTAAGGCTACAGGAAAAGAAAGATTAAGGTTAGGCTGGTAGAAGGGGAAGGTGAGGGGGTTAGGCTGCGGAACAAGGAGTGTTAGGGATGATTAAGGTACCTGTCACCATTGGAATCCTTCTGAGATCTTCAGGTGCTGTCACAACACTTTATCCCTTGAAACATCTCGCTTATTCAACAAAAATCAGCCTTTTTTTAAAAACATTTTTATTGGAGCGATGCAGTAGAGTAGAGATACATAACACACAGATATGGTTAAATTAACATCTTCGACCAGGCTTATTACATATTGTGCATAGTGATGAAGGAGAGATGCATGAAATCAAATGGATACAACATGAATCAAAAAGAAGTAAGATAACATTGTAGTACCATTGCGAGCCCCGCTGCGAAGGCTCACATTGCGAATTAGGGACAACCGAAAGCTGTTTTTCGTCTGTCCTTATTTCGAATGCGAGCCCTCTCAGAATTATCTTTTTTAATGAATGGGTGAGTATGCGATTCGCATACTCACCCATTCACTGTCGGAAGTGCCGCCGCTGGGGACTTAGGGTTAGGCTGTGTGTGTGGGGGGGTACTTATGGTTAGGCTGTGGGGAGGGGGGGCTTAGGGATTGGGTTAGGGAGCAGGTTGGGGAGAAACTCACCTTTCGATGCCTCATCATAAGGCAGGCATAAGCAATCGAAATCCCAGCCAGTTCGGAACAGTGAACAGCCCTTTCGAAATAGGGCCACTCGCTATGGGGACCCACACTCTTGTAGTACATAGGGATTAGGACCTATCAATTAGTAATTAGTAGACAAGCCTGGGGTCCATGGCTAGTCCATGGTTAAAAATGAAAAATTAGCCATTTTAAGCGGTGAGCTACACCCATGAATTTCAGGTCTAACAATTTCCATTTTTGCTTTTTCTCTCATTCTAAATTGCATTGGTAATTTTGCATTTTTTTCATATTTTTATATTATTAACAACAAGTTTAACAGTGATGGTAGAACTGTGAACTCCTGGTGGTTGTTTTGCTATAATTCTATCATCCACATGATGTCAGGGGTCAAACTGAGTGAATTATACAGTGTATGTAATCAAATATAATTGATGCCTCTGATTTGAAAACGTGCTGCAGATAAGTTTTTACTACAAGATGCATGTGTTACCTGTAATCAGGCACTGCTGTGATAAGAACTGGAGCATTTAGGCAAACATTATAAAGAAGTAATGTTGTGCTGCGAAAAATCTCCTGACATTTTGTATCACATCTATGTCATATCCCAAAATATTCCTCCATATTAAATAGTGTACATATATGTATTGGGGGGGCGAAAGGAATTAAAACAATGCTAATATGGTATGTCCACCATCAGGGTGGAACTGCTGGGACTGGTGGCCCAGACAGAGAGGGAGGTCTAGACAGATAGTTGGGGCCATCCCTGACTACTACCACCAGCTAAATCATCACCCGTTTCCTGCTACTGCCGATACCTGCACCATGCTGTACAACAGAGGGCCAATGTGCGGGGAGGATTACTTTAAAATAAGCCTTCCCTGCGCATTTGTCCTTTGTAAATCGTTCTAATGGCCTGCAGCGTTTCCCCTATATGTGAAATCACTATGGGGTGGAGCACAGGGGCCCAGGCTATTTTGTCCTGTCCGCACAATTTCTACCCTGTCTGCAGAGTATGTGCCTCATAGCTTTCTCCAAGGGAGATGTGGTACCGCATTCAGCAAAATAGTTTCTTAAGGGTGCTGGGTGCCCACCATTCTCTGCAGGAAGGCTAAATATAACAGGACAATATATGTCATCTGTTGCAAACAGTATTAGAGTTGAGAGGTGATGTTTCCTATCCCAAGTCTAAACAACAGAGTAAAAGTAAAGCTGGTCAGTATCTGTGTGCAGTAATTACAGGAGCGATTGACAGGGGGTGGGGCTTAATGACGTGATTTGCATAAATTGCATCATTAAGCCCCACCCCCTTGCAGCAATCTATGGCTTCCCTCCGGGTTCTCCTGGAGGGAAGCTTTGAAAATTCGGCAACCCTGAGATATATCCCTGCACGCAAAGTATACAATTAACTTGACCCCCCCCTGCAATCAACATGGTTTTGCCTCTCTTAATTTCAAGCTCCTTCTTAAGTCTAAATCAGGTCCCTAGATCTTGCATGTTTAGGTAGAAAAGGAGGTAGAGAAATGGAAAAGCAAGAAAAAGGCAGATATCGGCTTATGCTGGGGCCCTGAACCCTGCCATATTCCCTTTAACATTGTGTAGAAGTGTAAATAAATGGAGGCAAAGAAACAAGATAATATCTTTTAGTGTCTACCTTGCATTCAATAGATGAAGGCAGTATTTTTCCTTATAAGCCACATATGCACTTTCCCATTGAAGATAAATAACTTTGTCTCAAACTAGTGTTTGTTCTTATATTTTGTTGCCTTTTTACATGGTAAATATATCTATACCATAAAAATGTTAATTACATTGCAACATAGACCAGAGCTTACATATTTATGTGACCAAGGGAAAAAAATCTTGAATATTAAATATAGATTAAATATTTCAAGCCCTGTAATTTATTGTGTGGAAGCTTGGCACAACAGCTTAATCTGTAAAAGTGTTATCTGCTTATTCTGTTTTTCTGATTTAATAAGATATTTATTGTTTTAGTAAGCATTTTTAAAATATAATCTGTACACAAACAGTCATTCTGAGTAATAGGCTTTCACATAGCAAATGTCAGATCTTTAAATTACATTAGACCTCAGAAGAAAAGAAAGAATGCTTCCTCCCAGTTTAAACATCAGACTTCCATTTATTATGTACGTGTTTATAAATCTCTTTGGAATACACTTTTCATCTGGGAATCCTAGAACAGAAATGCTGTTTGTCAGTATGACTTATATAGTTGTATTCATCGGTCATAGTCCTGCATCATCACATTGCTGTAATCCAAGGTTATTTTAAAGTTTCATTGCTGCATACTTATTTATTCAGAAGTGAGAAGTTTGTGTTCATGTTTGAAGAACAAAAAAAAAAGATCTTGCTTAACAAGATAAACTTGTAAATTGTCACAGTTCTCTGTGGCTCTTCATGCAAAGAGTAAATATGACATTATGCATTGTAAAGAGATGTAAATCATTAGGGTACAGGAAATTAGGATCAGAAAAATGCATTAAAATACCCTTTTTTTTAATAAATATTCTTTTTTTGGTATTAATACATATTTTTAAATAACCCACCTATACAATTGTCTGATACCTAGGGGCAATGTATGTACAGTAGATATACAAAATGCATGAAATATAGAACAGCCCATGAGGAGTGAGATTGTATGAACCAATCAGGAGAGTGCTGGGGGTACTGATGTATGGGACCTGCCTATTATTTCTCCTATCACTAATGGACCAGTAGCATGCCACATGGTGACATCATCAATGTGCATCACTCTGACAATATGTTAGTGACTGGAAGTAACAGCATAAATGTAATGCAGTGATAGAGGTAACTGAATGTGGGTAGGGGAAAAGATTGGCAAGAGAGACAAAGCCATGAAAAGAGGCAAAGTAGAAGAGGTTTTAGGACTGCCGTGAGGATGAACAGGGATACCGCCGATACCTGCTTCTACTGCAGAGCTAAGGTAAGTATCAGCAGGACCCATCTGTCTCCGCACCCAGAATAGTCCTGGCTGCCCCCTCTCCCTTCCTAATCGTGATCCTGGGGTTGAATAAAGGGAGAATATACAAAACAAGTAAGGGAGTCAGTGAAAACAAGAGTGGCCTGAAAACCATAGGAAAGGAAAGGAGGGGGGGAAACATGGAGAAAATAGTGTATGTTTGGAGGTTGAAGAACTGAACTGATGAAACGGAGTTTTCTAGAGGAGGGCATTTATGGTGTTTCATCTACTGAGGCAAACAAAGACTTTATATAAGGAACTAACCATATAGGCAGCATGGGAAAATTAAGTTGTGGCATATCTATCATTTACGACAGTACAGGACCACTCTCTAAGCCCTTTATATCCCCTTTCATGTACAATGTTACAGGTCAAAAAGAAACTTTCTTAAAAATAGAAATATTATTAATAGTAGGTTTTTTTAAACACTATATAATTATATAGCAGATAAAAATAAAAATGTCACTTAGAATTTCTATTAGACACTGTACATCCAATAGCACTCTGCAAGAATCCTTGGACTCCACTTGCTCTGATGCTGATTTTCTTTTCTTTTATAGAGGTATCAACAAATGGTGTACTGGCAACATACGTTTTTCCTGGGATTAGTGATATTTATACTGGCCACTGCTTCTGAGTGTAATGATTTCTCTATTCTCTACTGTCCCACTCACAAAAAGCCCCCCAAACAGTCCATTGTGAAACCAAGTTGTAGTCACAGCAAAAAAGAAATTTGAACAGTGAAATTCATGCGCAGAAAACCTTCTGACCAACATGTGAGGTGTCTAACACAAGTGATACAACAAAACAGTGAGGCTTAATCTTTATTTTATTATCCAACTTTGCATCTAAATTAAAGCTCATATAACTCTTTTGTGAGTGGAATTAAACAGGTTTCTGATATGTAAATATTACCTCGTCACAAAAATGAGTTCAGACGATTAACACAATTTCTAGGCATCACTTGGAACATATAAAGACAAAAGTAATAGTCTGTACAGCAACTTCACGCAAAAGAATCAGTGGACCAAACTCTGCAGAGTCGCACGGCAACAGGGAGAGGTCAAAAAAGCCTCCCTAAACGTTCTATAAAAGGGTTATATATCGCAATGTTAGTTCTTAAAGAGGGGATGACTTTAAAACTGTGGGTGATTGAAAGATTCTAAGGCCTTTTATTAAATCAATGTAGAAAATACATATATAATAACAACTGTGGTGCCCAGTGGCAAAATCTTTGTTTACCCATGTAATTGATTCATTTTTTTATTCTTCCCTGAAACACTTACAGGACCTGATGTCTTTACTATATAACTATTATATAAATTTAGACTCATATTTGATTGGAGCCTACCCCGACCTTGCTATATTCATCCACCTGCAAAATTATTTCATCTTCACCCAATAATAACCTTTCTTTACTTTACTACTAATCACAAAAACATAAATATCTAAGCAACCCTCTATCATGCTGATTCCTCTATTACTCTGCCTAGTAGCCTCCTTTTCTACACTTACCCCATATTAATTCTCCAAGCTTTCTTGAATTCACACATCAATCAGCTACAAACATAGGCCCGTATTCAGAGTACCAGGCATATGACATATACTAAAAGACCGCATTTACTTAATCTACGTAAGAAAAAGATACGTAGATTGCGTAAAAAAATTACTGCGCATGCGCAGTAATATAAATCGCTAAACACCGGACGTATATGTTATACATCCGGTACTCTGAATACGGGCCACAATCTTTTTTTTTACATCTGAAACCCATGTGCCCACGGTAGTCTAAGGAACTAAGTGCAGGTCCGCAATTTGCCCACTTCGTAATTGAGACATACTGGCTTCTGTGGCAACTGGGAATACTAACATCTCTAAATGCTGCCTGACCTTCGGGAATCAAGCTCAATAATTCTGCTTATCTCCAGAATCAGTGTGATTACAGCTATTTTAATAAAGTATTTCCCTACTTGCATAGTAAAAGAATGTTAATGGGAAATAGAAAAAAAAAATGAGAGCATTTTTTTCTGCTTGAAATGTCATCACTTCTCCTTCATGTGAACCAGATGTGTGTCGAACTCGGAGCAGTAATGTATGCATTCAGCATATTGTATAATGAGACCCCATGAAATATTAAAAACAAACATTTAAAATGCACCATGCTTGAAAATAATTGCATTTATCTTGCTTCTCTTGAGTAGACTCATTAAATGCATTTGCATATCTTAAGCACGGTGCACATTCTGCTATTTTAGTTAATGCTGTGCTATATTCATATGTACTCCATGGTGATAGCTTTGGTATAGGCACTGTAGCCTAATAAAAACCTGATTTTCTTACTTTCAACAGAACAGTAGGATATCATGTATGTGAAAAGATTTATAAGATAAAAAAAATGTGAAGATCTCTGTCTTGGTAAAGTGCAGCTTTTGTTTTGTTTTGTGGGTTAATAAAAAGTAGGTGCAATAAAATGTAAACTGTTGTGAGCAGAGCCCATTGCTTTCGGTTTTGTTTATTCTTTATGGTGTCCGTTTAACGTTATAAATTTTGGAGAGAACATCAAAACCAGCATTTGAATGGTATATGCATTTTACTACGCAACAGTAATATGAATGCAAATGAGAAGCAAGATTAGGACAGTTGCCCGGATCCAGATCTAATAACGTCATCCGACTCCCGCAAGCTGATTCGTATGATAGGAGTTCTGTGCGGGGGCATACGGTACCATTCATTCGCATGCCTAATTTCCACATGGGAGGTGAGGATAGGCGCGCAGATGAAGGTATGTGGGTGTCGGAATGCCATCCAGACAGATGTAGATCCGTGCAAAGATTTTAGGTAGAGTGTCCAGAACTCCACATGTGAAAGGGGAATGACAGGGGAGTTCAGTCTCCTCTCACATGCGGACTTACAGACCTCTGGGCATACGGAAAACACACAGAGGTCTGGATCAGGTCCAATGTTATTGATGGCAACTCCAGGTGGTATATTCACTTCCATCTCATGGTGGGCAATACAGTGCAGAAGAGAAGAGGAAGGTAGTGTAGCCTTTAAATCATGCTTTAGGGACACCTTATGTTTTAATATAGCCGCCTGCTACCGCAATAGATGTGAATTAGTGCATTTGGCACTGAATACTATCTACAAGCTATAATGATGATGGGCCGAATCCTCAACTCCGGCCGACGGGATTTACACAAGTCATTTGCGTAAGTCCCCTGTCAGGGAACAACTGCACATTGCACATGTGCGCGTCAGATGTTCCCTGTACATGAGTACTAACGTATGTAACGAAGTACGTACATTAGTAGCTACGATGAAAGGGCAGACCCTTCACTTACGATGGCTGTATCCCTGCCATGTAGGCTGTAGGGGTCGGGACAACTAGTCATAAAAGTTAAATTAGGAATCTGGACACATAGGACACTCCCCACTACGTGCGCATACCTATGAACCCCCACGCACATGTAAAGCGTGCAGGGGTTTGGATCTGGGCCAATGTCCTTAGGTGTTACTGTACTCCTGTTACTGGAGTCCTATACCTCATTACACGGAGTAGGACACGACTGTCTGTGGGGAGTGCAGGGGGCGTGCACTCCCCACTACGTGCGCATACCTATGAACCCCCACGCACATGTAAAGCGTGCAGGGGTTTGGATCTGGGCCAATGTCCTTAGGTGTTACTGTACTGGAGTCCTATACCTCATTTCACCAACAGCCCATGCTGTGAGTTGTCCAACACTCCACATTCATGATGATGTTGAATGATTTGTACAGAAGGAGGTATTGGAGTTGCATTATTATTAGAGAGTAACCCTTCTGATGCTCCAAAATAAGCTCTGTTTTGGAAGTACAGAGCTTGTGTCCCCCTCTCAGCCTGGGTGCAGGTCACTGTTACTGCAAGCACTCCCATGACGATGGCCCTAGGTAAACTGCACGCTAAAGCAGATATATATTGGTAAACTGTGCACCATAGTAGATGTAGAGTTGGTAGACTGCACACTATTGAATTATAGGTTTAACAGTGGTTTCCAGCCAGCAATGGTCACATATACATTGCCTGACGCACTGTGGCTAATAACGTCCTGTAGCATGGACCAGGCAATGTATCTGTATCCATTGCTTCACTACTGTCTCAGTCTAGTGCTGGGAGAGAGACTCTCAGCAGCGTGATGCTTATGTGACTTAAGCTTACGTAAATGTCAGCCAGTGCTGTGAAGCCTGTTCAGGGAGAATAAAGAAGACACCAAGGAAAGGAAGAGAGGTAAAAGCTGTCAAAAGCTGGCTGCTGCCCTGTAAGTAAACCTCAAAATTCCTGCATAAAGCTGGTGTTTTTCTCTTTTTAAATGATTTGATCTGTTTGCTAAGTTAGAGGAGCACGTACATCCTCAAGGATGGCAAACGTCAGAGCAGAAATGATGGACATACTGGGCCGTATTCAGAGATCCGTCTGGCGTTCGGATCACAAATATACGCACGGACGGAACAAGTAACACCCACCAAAACCACAGTCAATCCCCTTGCCAATCCATGCCCACGGAGACTTCCGCCTCCATAGACCAGCTGTAACTTTCCGTGGCCATTTCCAAGGTAATGTGTCCTCCGTTCTTGCGTATCTTTATAATTGTGCCCACTTCCCTTCATTTAAATGCCCCCCCCACCCATTTCTATGTAAATTCCTCCGTGCGTATTTTTCTGTGGAAATTCCGTGCGTATTTACCCACGTGTGATTCACAAGTCCGTCCGTGAGGCACTTCCGCGCGTATAGTCTACATGAACAGCATATAAAAAGTTACTACGCATGCGCAGTTTAAATGTACCTAAAAGTACGCCCGGAAAACTGAGAAAATACGGCCCACTGTATTTACTTATATAGAAACTCTCCATTTTATGCATCATTTTCTTTTAAATATAAATCCTGAAGAGAAACATTGATACAAGACAAAAATACTAACTGAAAATATATAAGATAAATAAACTTTAAAATGCTTTTTTATTAGTATTATTATTATTATTATTATTATTATTATCATCATTATTAGTAGTAGTAATAGTAGTTGTATTGGTCCACATCCAGACCTCCCTTGATTTGCTCTTAGCAGAGATCCAAGTAAAATCTCTGCTGCATCCTAAGTCCCATGTCAGTGAGGGGTTATGAATCGATAACCCTAACTTAATATTTCCACACAGGCCCCAGGAAAAATGGGGATGGTGTAGAAGTGTGGATAATACGTAACACCTGAAAGCAGACCTTACCATACCTCCCCCTTCCACCCTGCTTACACATAGTACATATTCCACCCCACCACCGCATACACTTCCATTACAGATGTCTGGATCCTGATAATCTAAATCCATAATGAAATTGCACTGCATGCAATGCGCACAAGTAAAATGCTATCGTTTTTCACACCTTGGTCACATTTACTAAGCTGCAGGAAAGGAAAAATGGAGATGTTGCCCATGGCAACCAATCAGATTCTAGCTGACATTTTCCAGTATGTAATAGGAAAGTGAGAGCTAGAATCTGATTGGTTGCTATGACCAACATCTCAAGTTTTCTTTTCACGCAGCGTAGTAATTCTAGCCCCTTGTGTTCAGAAAACAAGAATTTTACTTACGTCTGGATCCAGTCCAAGATTACCACTGTGTCAAGTGCAATATATATTAAATGACAGTTATAAACCAATATTTATTTTTAAAACTAATGGGGAAAGTGATTATATTTTATAAAATGGATTTAACAGAGACGTCAAGGTGATAAATGTGGAGGGCACCTGGGCAGTGTGTCAGAGCATAAATACAATAAGAGTCAGTCAGGGTAAATTAATATCCAAAAATAATAGGAATAATACAGTAATAACAATGATAAAAATAATAATGAAAAGTTTAAATGTCTGGATGTACATATGAGGTTACAACACTGACTAAAATATGTATAAGATAAATAGATGAGATATAAGTTAAAGTAATGTTAATTAAACTAATATAATATAATAATGGTTAATGTTAATATTTGTGCACCTGTTTCTGTATTCTAACTCACCTGATTCTGTTTCAAACTCACTTAAGTTTGCAAGCTTCACTTTAAGATTGTTACACGCTGTGTGTTACTTACCTCTCCCGGTCATCTGCGCTGCAGCCGTAACTTCCGCATGCCTCTCCTCGGCCCACGCTTCAGCCGACATGCCGATCATGGCATGTAAACAAAGAACATGTGGGAGCTCTGCCGGAGCATCAGATGGGCACGCGCTCCTGGCGCTCTGCATGACATCATCTATCCAGGCTAACGGACGTTCTCATTGGCAGTCAGTAGCTGCTAGCCTATCAGGGGTTAGCAGCCTCCTTATAGTCCAGGTTCATCATCATGTAGCTGCCGTTATAGACTCTGTTTCCAGTATCTGTGCCTGCCTTGTACTGTGTTCTTGCTTTCTTTATTGCTTATTCCTGAGTGCCCTCCGTTGTCCTGCCCTGGTCCTTACCTGTTACCCTCCATGTACCTATTCCTCCTCTCCCACCTTATTGTCTTATTCCTCTTGCACAGCTTCCCTGTCTTCTCCTGTGAGCCTGTGTTTGTGCCCTCTGGGTAGTTTGTATGAGTGTGTGAGTGTGTGCGTGTGAATAAGTCCCAGTCTGTCAGTCAGTCAGTCTTGTTTGTCCCGTTAACCCTCTCTAGTCTGTCGTCTCTGTTTCATGTTTATTGTGGTTTGTCACAGTCCAGTCTCTTCTGGTACCAGTCTCTTCTGGTACTACTGTTGCTATTTACCCGCTTTATCTGATCCATTCCCTGCTGCCCCGCTTTCCTCTTCCAGGTAATCTCTAAGGGGCGTAACCTGATGGATTCCTATTAGCTCCAGACTATCCCCACCATTAGGGGCTCTAGCGAACACCCGGTCCGACATCAGGCTCTACAAACTGGTGAGTTACTCGGCTTCCTCTCTCTCTCTCTCTCTGGTCACCTCGGTTCTCTGTCGAGGTAAACCTGGGGTACCATTACACCAACATCCACCTCTCCAGACGGCCACCTCGGTTCTCAGTTCAGGTCATTCCGGCAGTGCCGTAACAAGGATGCAAGCTACTACAATGAGCTGTCACATGCTGTAACCACTATCATAAGATCTGATCTTGTGACTTAAAATTAAGGCTATAGGGCCAGATCCATACATATGGAGGTCTGATAGTCTGCAGGTAAGAGCGAAGTGAACTCTCCTGTCACTCCCATCTGAAAGCCAGACTTTGCAGCACTTACATTGCCGTTGAGCAACCTTAAGTCTCCTGTGCGGATCTGTACAACAGGGAAGTCTGAAAGCCAGCTCAGACTGTCCCCCAATGTCCCCATGGTCTCCCCCTGCCCACCCTGCAGGGTTTTGGTGAGTAGAGAGGATGGCTCACCCTTTCGTCCTGATCAGTGTAACATCTGCACGCACACACACACAGATGTTACAGTTAGGCTTAATCATGCAAGAGTCTTATATAAGAAGCCTAATGTATGGAGGAGACATCCTGTTCCTGCATCCCCAATCCCCCAATCAGCTTCTTTCTGTTAGACCCGGGTTGAAAGCCACAATGGTCACGCTGGCGGCTACCCAGGTCAGACCCGGGAATAACCCTGCAAAAGTCCCGGGTCTAATTCCAGGGACATTAGACCCATTCACACTGATTCACGACCCGGGTCGTCAGGGCTTTCCTCGGCAATATCCCGGGTTTTTGTTCAGTGTAACCAAGGTATAAGTAAATACATTTTTTTTAAACCCACTTAATGCTCTTAAAAGCTAATTAACTTAAATTAATTCATACATGATTATTCATTGATTTCAATAGCTCAGCAGTTGTTTTGTAGATCACTGCTCCACTGATATCTCTACTGGTGATTTGTATTTACCAACAGGTACAAATAAACAAAAATATAAATGAGGAGCAATATACAAAAAAAGTTAGTAATTAATGAATTAATTAATTTGATTATTAGATCCACACACAAGGAATCTTAGCTTTTACCGGCTAAAATACACAGCAGAACAAGGACACGTTTAGCAATTTGTGGTGGGTTTAGCAAACATTCTGCATCATCTGAATATCCGTAGTTGATGTATCCATAGGCGATGCAGCAAAGGTGTCAGAACTCAACTAAACCGACACATCTGTAAGATCTGAGCGGCTCTATGTCACTTCTTATGTGGAAAATAAGCACAGTTTGTGCTGTATGACTGGACATAAGTGAACAAGACAGAAATGGGGCTTCTGTCAAAAATACATCCTATATTCTGCACACAACGGAATCATAACACTACATCTCAAAGGAATGCCTGAACGTTTAGATGCTCAATCAATTTACAGCCCACAAACAGACAAGGATGATCAACAAAAGAAACACAGAAAAATACTTAAGATCACTGGACTGTGTTCACACCTTAGAAGTAGACGCTTCTTAGGTGCGTGTCCTTAGTAAATGTCCTACCCTGTATACGTAGTAGGTCATTTCCGCAATTTACGTAGCTGTTAGGTTTGTAGATTGCCGGTATGTTAAGTAGAAAGAGGTGGCGTAATTCCACCTCGGGGAGTGTTTAGATAGAAGTGGGAGGGATTTAGATTAGCCGGGGTGATAAGGTAACCCTATGGCACTCGTAAGGCACAGTATTTAAAAACGGGGAGTTAGGGGCAGATCTTACTCACCCGACTCTGTGAATACAGTCCACTATCATCACTAATAAGCCATAACCTAGAAATAATGGGCCTGATCCAGACCTACGCATGAGAGCGGAGCGTATTACCGCTCCAGCGTAAAAACTTTCACTCCCTCGACACTCCTCTTACCTTCCTTTCAGTACGCCCGCCGAACCCTACCCTAACTTTTCCATGTGTTTATACGTATTTTCGTAGCGACGCGCTGTTCGTAGCGGCCTAAGCACGCCCATACTGTACAATTTAAATGGCTCCCCCCGCCTACATTCCCTAACTCCAGCGTCCGTACTAACTTCGTACTATAAACACGCCCCGTCGTCGGAAAATATGCAAACAATACAATCACGCCCCGTCATCGGAAAATACGCAAACAATACGGACGCCAGAATCGCCGCTACGAAAAGGTCTTTAGTACGACCGGAAGTTGTCACTATGCACATGCGCAGTGCGTTTTTTATGGCGATTTTACGCTTACGATCAGCGTTAGATCGCCTGCGAGCGTAGGTCTGGATCAGGCCCAATGGCACAGAGAATGTAATTACTGTAAATATAGCTTATGGTCTGCATCTGAATTATTTGGGGAAAACTACACCCCAACAGCTGAACAGGGGGTTATCAAATTAAATAAGAACGGAAAAGTGATCTAAATGTGTTTAAAAATTGTGGAAAAAAATTGAATTTATCAAGGATTGCCCTTTACCTTACTTTCACATTCTGCGGCATTCTTTAGGTAAAAACAGGCTGCTTTACATATAGGAACTCTCATTAATCCATCAGTTTTCTATTTCGGGCTACCAACTCGCCTGGCATTTTCATGGTCATGCACAGAAGTCTCTCTTTTCCCGGATCGGTCAAGATTTTGCCCTTTAAAGAGCATTCCCATAGGAACAAAATCTTACAGCCTGTGACCAGAGGTAAAATGTCATCTAGCACGCAAGAATCACATAAAACAAAACATAATTAAAAAAAAACGTCTAATTGAATCAGATTGAGTTGTAACCACAAATTAAAGTGAGTGGTCAGGTGGGTTTCCATTAGAGATGGTCACCGACCCCTGTGTTTTGGTTTTGGATCTTGGATCTGTATTCACTTTCGTATTTTGGTTTAGGTTTTCGTTTTGTTTTGTCAAAAAAATTAAATGTTTTGGTTTTGGATCTGTATTTTATTTAAAATGGCTAAAAAATGCTAAAATCAAATAAATTTTATGTATTTTTTGCTCCTAAAGCATTATTAATATGAATAACATTTATTTCCAGTCATTAGTCAAATTGGACCACCTCAAAGCTCACAAGATTGAGCTTGGTTGGTACATGCTACCATATATTGTCTAGTATCCCACTCTCAACTTCTCTGACATTTGTCAAATGTATTCTCATGTATTGAAGGACTTCATTTTGAGAAAGGGCGGGTTGTGCCTGAAACGCGTCAAAAGCAGGAGCAGGATCGAGACAGCAGACCACGGGAATCGTGACCAGGATGGGGAAGGATCGCGAGCTGGAGCCCAGACACCTTGGGACTACATCTTAGAGGCATCGCTCTACGGCCAGCCCCGTTTTAAGTCAGCTACCCGGGTACTGCATTTGTTTACCTACTCCTTGCAATTTAATCAGACTTTGTTTAATTAGTCCACCGGAGCCTGTCACACGTTGTGACAGAGCTGTTCATTGCATTGTGTTTATTTACATTGAGTTTGTGGTTTTTTATTCATTTATATTGTGTTTTTTACCTCATTAAATGTATGATTATTAATTCACTCTTTTTTATCCCTCTTATTGTTTCCTTTATGGGTGGCACCATCGGAGCATTTTAGGAAGGGTTACATACATTGTTATTTATTGGTTTTATGTGTTTTATGCACTTTCATCAACACTTATCAGAGGACAATATAGCGCTTATCCCACTTTACATTCCTTTTTTATCTCCACACACTGTACCACCTGCCACTCATATAAGTGCCATTAACAGAGGAAAGAGCCTTTAAGAGCCATTATAAAGGAAAGTAGAGGCAAAATGTATTTGTACCAATTTGCAGGCCCCTTCTGTCTCTCTCACACATACACACATTTCAATGCTTCCCCCTTGGATCTGGTGCCCTAGGCTGCAGAATTGTCACCCTTTTGGCTGCTCACCACTGCCTCTGTCTGTGTGTGACACTGTTGAATACATGGACCCCTCGCGCTGTCACTTCATGTAAAACGTTTGGGGAAACTTGAACCCTTGTTATAGTACCCTCTTTTCAAGTTAATGTTTTTTTTCTTTCTTTTTTATTAAATAATCATTTTGGGTGTTTTTCTGGGCTACCAGAATCCCCCCATGGGTGGGCCATTGGGTACCTGACAGCGTAGCTGTGATGTTTCTTACCTTGTGTGTAGCTCCGGCATGACATGTGATGACTGTTTATTCAGCGGGACAGCAGGGGAGCTGCTAATACGGTGGATTGGATTAAAGGTGAGTACAGGGGGGCTGGTTGCCCCATAGAAACTGCACCTCTAGCACCCACTATATCTGCACCCCTGATATCATTCACCCCAGGCATTCTGTTCAGTTCTTCCACTCAGCTCAATAAAGTTGTGTTGTCTCCACAAGCCTGCCTCTATGTTCATCCCTCCATGAATGGCTGATTATAGTCATGTGATACTGCCTGTCATAGACAAAAAGCAGAAAATACAAGGCTCAAAAGATCCAAATTTTTTGTGAAAATGGTGTTTAGCCTCAATTATAGATCTGAATTTGGTGGGAGGAACCGAGGCATTGCTTGGTTCTACTTGGAACCCCAAAATTCGGATCTGTCGGATTTCACATCGCTAGTTTCCATTAGATCAAACAGACTGTAAAATGTCTGCTTACCCTTTTATACTACCTTCCCCTAGCCCCTCTCACTATCACCCTATTAGCCTACTGCTAAAAATCTACCTCACAAGTCCCACCCCTGCTCAAAGTAAACCCTCTGATATTTTCCATGTAATCTTCCAGTACCATAACTCACCCTACATCATCTTAGTCCTAACTAGCCCTCGCTTTCTTCTGACAATGGTAGCTCATTTTGGGTCTGATCCATACTAGGGGCCGGATCCAGAACTACGTCCGTCTTCCATAGACGGACGTAATTCAATAAACAATAGCTATTGCGCATGCGTAGTAGCTATTGTACGTAATCTGCGTATCGTTTTGATACGTAGATTGCGTATATGCGGTCTAAAAGACTTGTCTGTGCAGACACATAACAGCCAAGCACAATGGAAAGACGTTTCCATATGCTTTCACTTTACTAATGATCCAAATGTAAATGCAGTGTTACTTAACATGGAAATTGTGGATATGTTTTGTGCGAGGTCACAAATGTACCTGACAATGGGGCAGAACCAGAACAACGTTTCCGTGCGTATTTACGCCTGGCAGAGACGTAAAAAGGCGATTTGGTATTTACTGAGCATGCGCACGACAGATGATACGCTACGTAACGTAACTCTGAGCGTAAGGGCCTTTCACGTATCAGTAGCGTAAAAATGTTCTAGGGGGTGTGGCAATTTTACGTTAGCCAAAAGTACGCTGAAATTACGCATTGTAGGCGGGGTTTTGCATTTAAATAGTACAGTATGGGCGTGCTTAGCGGCATAACTACGCGCTGCCTATACGTACGTGTGCGGACATGAGCGGGTACGCTACCAAAAGTTAAGGTAGGGTTTAGAAAGCGTAAAGCGGCCAAAGTACGTACATGCAGGGTGGGGGGTGCAAAAGGGGGATGGGCATAGTTCAAGACTGGAACATGTCTTCTGTGTATAAAATAAAATTCTGAAATAAAATGACACATTTGTAAATATATGATAAGACAGCCTATGCTATAGGGGGCGCCATCTCTAAACAGTGTGAGTCCCTGCATTGAGTCACTGATAATGGGATTTTAAATTGTGAGACAACTCATCAGGAGGTATTCCTTAAAGCTTCCATAAATTATTCTGCCCAAAAACTCTGCTGTGGTCAGAGCTCCTGCCGCACTGGCAGTGGAGGTTCCATAGTAATTTAACGCACAATTTTAAGTCCAGCGCATGCAAGGGGAGACTACACCTCTTGAAAGCACTGGATTTCTGACACAAGGGACCATATTCACACTTAAAAATTAGTTAGATGTGGACAGAACCGAACCTAACTCACTCGTCCAGGTCCTAACCTTAGATAACCCTCCTTGGCTAATCTACATCCCTCCCCCCTTCCACTTCTAACTAAACACTCACCGAGGTGGCGTTACCAGTAGCACGACTCCTTCTTTCTAAGCTTTAAAGACCACACGGAGGCAATCTACATACCTAACTGGGACATACATTGCGTAATACATTGGTCTTTCAGACCGCATATACGCAATCTACGTATCGAAACGATACGCAGATTACGTACAATAGCTACTACGCATGCGCAGTAGCTACTGTTTATTGAACTACGTCCGTCTATGGAAGACGGACGTAGTTCTGGATCCGGCCCGATCTTTGTAAATAGACCCCATTATATGAATTGGTGAAAGGTTATCTAGTAACATGTTGTATCTGAGATTTGCATAGAAATCTAAAAACTATATTAAGAGCTGTTATTGATCTTAACTAAATATTTTAAATTATGTCCATCTGTCTGCCTGATGCCAATTGCTCATTGTTATGTTAGGACACTAGTCAATAAAATTAATGAATAAATACCAATGCACTGTTTCTTTATATAATTGCAAACTAAGAAGCTGGTTTAAAAAGGAAAACAAAAATTCAATGCAAATCTATTCTAAATGCAAACACGTGTTTTCACATATTTCTTAAACATTGCCGTATGTTACAGAGTATTCTCTTGGAGGTAGGGTACTTGATACTTAGAGTTCGTTTTCAAAGAACATAATTAGGTTTATCATTAAGGATATACGATACTTGATTTAGAGTTAAACAATCCAGATAAGGACCTTTGGATAAATTGGTAAATGTAAAATTTATCATGATTAAAGCTTTCTCTATCTCTTTAACATACTTTTCATTTTTAAAGAAAAAAAAAAACTTAAGAAAAACTATGCAAACTTTCTACAATGTATATATGACTGGAACCAGACATATGACGTCTATACATGTAGATCTGCAATTATCAGATGGGTGCTAACCACTCCCCTTGCACCAACAGAGTTCTAATAGCAATAATCTTCCTTAAGTTTACCAGCTTGTGCAAAAGTAAATTAGTGGCAGTTCAGAAGTGCACGGTGTGTTGGTGGTACTGTACATTTGTGTCTGGGCAGACTAAGATGGCTGCCGTGCTCCATTTTTTTATGTGTTTTTATGTGTACATTAGCACTGTGTAGAACCAGTGGGGCCAAGACATGCTGATAAGGATGCAGAGGTTATGTGATACTAACATTATGCAATGCTAGCTTATACTGCGCATATGTGGTATGTAGAGATGAGTTAGATAAGAAGGACCAATTAACTTGCTTATAACCTAATATAACCTGATTAGAACCTAATAAGGTAGGGAGATCCAGCTCTGTTGATGGCAGGGTATATAGGTCTTAGCACAAATTTAAAGGGAAAAAAACCTTTAAAAACTAAAATAAAAAAATGGTAACGGTTACAGGGTTAAAGTCTAACAACTGTAAAAAAATTTTTTTAAAAAGCATAGGATTTTAAAAGCGAGCCTTTATTTGTTTCATTTAAAAATACACATCTATTGATTATAAACACACAGCAGGTGCGGTGGGAGTCCCTGAACTGATGGCTGTCATTGTGAAGCAGAGACAGAGACATATTTTATTTTTATTTTTACTGTCATTGTGAAGTAGAGACAGAGACATTTTTATTTTTATTATTATTTTATTATTTTTATTTTATGAATGGGTGAGTATGCGATCGCCATACTCACCCATTCCTATTTGGAAGCGTCGTGAGGAACCTCTCCGGGGACTTTTAGGCTTAGGGGTAGGCTCTGGGGAAGGGGAGGGGGTTAAGGTTAGGGCCATAGAAGGGGAGGGTTAGGGTTAGAATCAGGCTGCAGGGAAGGGGGGGTTAGGGTCAGGCTGCAGGGAAGGGAGACTTAGGGTTAGGCTGTGGGGAAGGGAAGGGTTAGAGTAAGGATTATGGAGAGGATTGGGGATAGAATCATTACTTACCTTTCGGTGCACCATGTTCGGTGCTCCAGGGAGCAATTGCTATGACTCTTTGAGGCAGAAGCAATCATTTTCCCAGAGAGTTCGGAACTAGTTGGGAGCAAACAGCCCTTCGGGGACCCACACCCCAGCAGGTGTGGCCTCAACTAAGTAAGTGATGACGCATGACCTCACACTAAACAATATGGTTCATCAACTTACAAGTGGTCAAGGACGTGCGTATGTTAGTTTACGCAAGGCATTCCTTCTTGTGAATCAGTCCTAACTGAACGCCCATTCTGTACATTAGTAGCCCGTGTGCAGTTTATTTGTATTAAGAGTCTTGTCCCTCTAGCCACGCATGCGGAAGTTATTCCGTGTCGATGCGTGCATCAGTCCTAAGTCAGATGTCCGTGTTTGTGAATCTATCGGCCATGGTTTACGTGAGTATATTTGGGTTCTGAGCATGCCCAGTTTAACTGATTGTAAAAATACGCACAGAGATTCTGCATTTACTTAAGTGTGAATCAGGGCCCTAGACTGAAGGACCTCCTCGTGTTTCAGCTTGTGCCTGCCACCAATGAGAAAATCCTATATTAAAATCCCTGGCTTCCAATACTGTCAGCCCACAACCAGATACTCAGAATCCCAAGACCGTGACATGCTTTGTGTGAGTGCTTAGCAAGCAATGACAGTGAATATGCACGGTAAGAGGGGGAAGGGATTTAAATTGTACAGCAAGGACAGAATGAAGCGCTTACGCTGTATACGGATTACTACACTGTGCCTATTTTAAGTGAGGACAACGCATCAATTTTAAGGCAGGGTCCTGTGCTAATAACCCAGGATCCAGGGATTCAACTGCAAGTGCAGCAGAAACGGGTCTAGATCTAGTTCTTAACCACTAGTGGTCAGTACATATTCAGCCAATCAGAAGTAGCAAGCTGCTCTTACCCGCCCCTTTCCTTTCCATTCTGTACTATATTACACTTTACTATACTATGTTATACTGTACATGCTTTATGAACTTTACAGGCCTCATTTTACAAATGAAATGCTCAATAATAATCTCTTTGCAATAGGACTACATATAATTTAAAGTTACTTTGCATTACAACCTTCTAAGTTTTAGACATAAATCATATGGTCAAATTAAAGGTAAAGGTTGCAGGTAGCTATCAATAAGTGTTGTTCTCTGAGAATTTTATTGAGTACTTATCAGTTCTTAAGGTAACAGTGCTATTGTTTAGCTAATAGGTCTACTCCAGGTAGGTTCTTAAGTAAATAATACAGGTGGTCTTATGGTAAATGTTTTACTTGCCCAGAAATAACAGCTTACTGCAGGAAACTAGATAAATGGATGAATGATAAATAGTTATATCATGCAAAGATCAATATACTAAAAATATATACATAAAATAAAGTATACATAGGGTTTAGTGGAACAAATGTGTTAAGTAATAAATATTCTAATTTTTACGTGATAACACTGTTCATAGGAAAATACCTTCCATATGTGCTAAATTTTTGTAAAAGTGTTTCACATGGCGACTGTGTTTCATTAATGCTGACAGCATTGCTATGGTGTAATAGAGTCTATTCCTGTAAAAGCAGGATACAGATTAGTTATAAATGAGTATGACCAATGTTAGACCAACCGACCATACAGGGGAAATTGTAAGGGTAATCCAATGCAATGAGCCTCGAGAAGGGAAGCATGAAAAATTAAGACAAATATGTGCACTATGGTTACTATGGTTACTCTTCAAACCGAATTTGCTCAAAACTTTAATGACACCTAATTTATTGTAATCCATACTGAAAACATATATTTAAAATAGACATAAGAACAAAAAGAAAGTTAGGGAAACGGATTGTACAATGTTGTGCATTTACTTCTAAACTGGAAAAAGACAATTGTGTCACTACACCAGAAACATTCCTTATCCCCATTGTGAATTAAAGGCTCTTTTTCATAGGCTGCCAAATTTTTGCTCATCCATAAGAAGTGGATGGACCTATAAGAAGTAGATTAAAGATAATAGATATATTATTATTACAAAGCTTAGAGGTGATTTATACTGGAATAAAACAAATGTTTTTTGCCAGTGAAACAATTTGGTCACATGGGCCTGATCCAGACTTAAGAAGCAGCTTGAAATGAAGGGCCTGATCCAGAGCTATGACCTCTAGCTTATTCACGCTAGCCAGAGTCGTAAAAACGCTGTTTTGTGTGTTCTGCGCATGTGCGCGGCAGATGTTATGACCCAAAACTCTGAACATACGTACGAGCCTACGATCAATAGCGTAACTACGGACGAAGGGGTATGCCAGACATACGACACCCGGAATTACGCTTTGGAGGTGGGGTGAGGCATTTCAATCGTACAGTATGGGCGTGCTTAGTAGCGTAAGTACATGCAGCCATTACGGCCAACAGGAGTTACGCTTGGAAAAGTCAAGGTAGGGTTTGGAAAGCGTAAAACGGCAAAAAGGGAATTGTATTCTTTGCATGCAGGGATATATCTTTGAATTGCTTACTGCACACAGATACTGACCAACTTTACTATCACACTGTTATTTAGACTTGGGATAGGAAACATCACCTCTCAACTCTAATACTGTTTGCAACAGATGAAATATGACTCCCCTGCAATCAACATGGTTTAGCCCAGGAGTAACCTTTCTCTCAATTTCAAGCTCCTTCTTAAGTCTGAATCAGGCCCATGGTATCTTACATATGTTTTCTGAGAGTGCTATAGATACCAAGTATTTAGGGTGTACAGCCTTATCTATGCCATGCTTCAATGGGGTTACCAGAAAAAAAAATCCTTATTGTGAAGTAGAGATTATTTTAATACCATACTCACAAATTATTGGCACATATTTCTGAAAAGAAATGTACATAATAATTATACAGATGCTACCAATACTGTGCTACTTGTGATGTGGTCACATATTCAATACCCCTGGTCAATTAATTCTATATCCCTGTTCGACAGACTGGAGTTCAACAGCGCTGGATTACTTGCTGCTGGATCGGAGTTATGAGGATCAATGATTCTGAACTTGACAGGGACCCCGCTCGCACTTCTAACCTCAATGGGGACATCTGCTGGACACAACATGGACGGGAGAGTACTAACCTTAATGTTAGTTTTAGTGTTCTTTTAGTGTTAGAATTAGGGCTAAGATGCTTTGCGGGAACAGTTAAGGAAAGGCTGCAGTGTGGGGACGGTTAACATAAGGCTGTGGTGAGGGGAAGGATAGAGTATGACTGCAGTGAGGGGTTGTTTAGAGTAAGGCTGCAGTGAGGGGTTGTTTAGAGTAAGGCTGCAGTGAGGGGTTGTTTAGAGTAAGGCTACAGTAAGGGGTTGTTTAGAGTAAGGCTGCAGTGAGGGGCTGTTTAGAGTAAGGCTGCAGTGAGAGGTTGTTTAGAGTAAGGCTGCAGTGAGGGGTTGTTTAGAGTAAGGCTGCAGTGAGGGGTTGTTTAGAGTAAGGCTGCAGTGAGGGGTTGTTTAGAGTAAGGCTGCAGTGAGGGGTTGTTTAGAGTAAGGCTGCAGTGAGGGGTTGTTTAGAGTAAGGCTGCAGTGAGGGGTTGTTTAGAGTAAGGCTGCAGTGAGGGGTTGTTTAGAGTAAGGCTGCAGTGAGGGGTTGTTTAGAGTAAGGCTGCAGTGAGGGGTTGTTTAGAGTAAGGCTGCAGTGAGGGGTTGTTTAGAGTAAGGCTGCAGTGAGGGGTTGTTTAGAGTAAGGCTGCAGTGAGGGGTTGTTTAGAGTAAGGCTGCAGTGAGGGGTTGTTTAGAGTAAGGCTGCAGTGAGGGGTTGTTTAGAGTAAGGCTGCAGTGAGGGGTTGTTTAGAGTAAGGCTGCAGTGAGGGGATGATTCTGAACTTGACAGGGACCCCGCTCGCACTTCTGGCCTCAATGAGGACATCTGCTGGACACAACATGGACGGGAGAGTACTAACCTTAATGTTAGTTTTAGTGTTCTTTTAGTGCTAGAATTAGGGCTAAGATGCTTTGCGGGAACAGTTTAGGAAAGGCTGCAGTGTGGGGACGGTTAACATAAGGCTGTGGTGAGGGAAAGGATAGAGTACGACTGCAGTGAGGGGTTGTTTAGAGTGAGGCTGCAGTAAGGGGTTGTTTAGAGTAAGGCTGCAGTAAGGGGCTGTTTAGAGTAAAGCTGCAGTGAGGGGTTGTTTAGAGTAAAGCTGCAGTGAGGGGTTATTTGGAGTAAGGCTGCAGTGAGGGGTTGTTTAGAGTAAGGCTGCAGTGAGAGGTTGTTTAGAGTAAGGCTGCAGTGAGAGGTTGTTTAGAGTAAGGCTGCAGTGAGGGGATGGTTAGGCTGTGGTGAGGGGATGATTAAGGTATGACTGCACTGAGGAGTGGGATAGGGTATGCTCCAGTTTGGGGACACTTAGGGTAAGGCTGCGATGAGTGAATGGTGAAGGTTAGGCTACAGTGGGGTAATGGCTAAGGTAAAGCTGTGGTTAGGGTAAGGCTGTGGTGAGGCGATGGTTAGGGTAAGGCTGCGGCTGTGGTCAAACTTTTAAATACTGACAACACAAAGAATGGTTCTAATAATACTGGTGACCTTTGTGTTGTCGACTTCATTTTGTTGGACATTCATACACTGTTATCCTAATGTTGTCAAGAGTATAAATGTCTGAAAAATGACATCAGAACTTGTATACCTGTGCTGCTTCCACCAACTTCATCCATTTATAATGCTGTTAATCTCAGATGTTTGTTACATTGGGGTAGATCCAGAACCCTGCTTGCAATCCGTTTCCTTGCGTAGCGTATATACGCGAGCGTACCTTCTATACACTCCCCCTGCATGTACCTTCTATACACTCCCCCTGCATGTACCTTCTATACACTCCCCCTGCATGTACGGACTTTGCCCGCTTTACGCTTTCTAAACCCTACCTTAACTTTTGTCAGCGTAACAACATTCTTCCGCTCAAGAACGTATCGTCTGCACGTAGTTACGCCGCTAGACACGCCCATACTGTACTATTTAAATGCAAAAACCAACCTTCAAAGCATAATTTCGGCTGTGGTAAGGCTGAAACGTGCCCTCAAACGTTCTGACACGTGAAAGGCCCTCACGCTCAGAGTTACATTACGTTACGTAGCATCTTTCACGCGCATGCTCAATACATACCAAATTGCGTTTTTACGTCTCCGCCAGGCGTAAATACGCAAGGAAACGTTGTTTTGGATCTGCCCCATTATCTTTATTCTACAAACATGTTACAGTCTCACCTACAATGGCATAATATAAAGTATTATCATTAGCCTAAATCCTAAGCCTGAACCCAGCCCAAATTTCAGGTCTGACTGAAGCCTTAATCCAAATGAAATCTATAACCGTATAAACAGATAGGTCCGGATTCACAGTGCGTTTTAAGAATTCAGCTATTACGCATGCGGTCTTTAGACCGCGCTTATGCAATCTACGTACAGAAATGGTATGTAGATAGCGTTAAAAAGCATGCGTAGTAGCTCAATACTTAAAACAATGAACGTAAGATGAAAATTGCGTAACTGTGAATCTGGACCATAGACACTATATAATTATTAGGCTGATCAGCTGATAATCATCTCATTGGCGTGATAATTGTCCGGTATGTGTATATGCTGATCCGACTTGTTGGAACGCTGATGAAATGGTCTAGGAATGCCTTTTACTAATAATAGTTTGCATTACCCTATAAATTGATCTGAGCAACTTCCATTTTGTGTAATAGTAGTAGATTTGCAGAAGCAATTCAACCAATGTCAATCCTATAAGAACTGCAGGGTCAAAACATGTGCCCGATTTGAATCCCTCCATCCATACTCAGGCCCCGCCTCCTTGCTATGAGGCCAAAGTCAGTGTACTTTCGTTACTGCATGGAAGTGTGGTTCTGACTGACCATTGTATATACCATAATATTATACAGATGAGTTTTGTTTCTCATCAGAACGTCTTTTGCACATGTATATATAATACCCCTTTCACATCACCACCCCGGCAATATCCCGGGTTCACAGACCCGG
>WWET01000516.1:63893-83368 GCA_011038615.1 Limnodynastes dumerilii
AATCCCGGGTATTTCATGGTGATGTGAAAGGGGTATAATAGTGTAGAATGTTTTAAATCACATTTTTCACCACATTGAGGGCCATATTCAGAGATCCGTTTTGGAGGTGAATTGCGTGCGTATTTTTAGGAACGGATCAACTGCGCATGCGTAGTAACTTTATTTATGTACTTAGACTATACGCATGTAAGTACCTCACGGACGTACTTGTGAATCGCACTTGGGGACATATGCACGCATCTCTGACGCACGGGAAAAAGTGGGTGGCGGGCATTTATATGAACACAGGGAGGTGCAGTTATAAAGAATCGCACGGATGAAGGACATATACATGCACAACTACACCCGGAAAAAACAGAGTGGAAAAAACGGATCACTGAATATTGCAAATATTTGTGTGCCTATAATATGCAGGTGCACATAGCATTATCCCAGCAGCTGGTAAAAAGGTGGTAGCAAATAATAATTATTTCTTTACCAAGTTCCTATGGAGTTGTTTGCACAATTTAATAATAATCTGTCTTGTTCAGGCTGAGCAAACTGGTCCCTGTGGAAAAAATGGCAGTAATAAATCAATAGCCCAGATGTAATCTTCGGTGTCTAGAATACAGGGAGATTTTGGAGCATAATGGCACTGGTTGTCTATTGTCATTCAGACATGAGCTGCATCAGAAAAAGGCTTGTGGGAACCTGATAAGAGTTGGTCAAAAGTGGGCCATAAATCAAATGTAGGCAGCATTCTGCTGATTTCACACACATGCTCACTGAAAAAAAGTGATAGATCTGCAATTTACTGCTTATCACATCTGCTAGAAGTTTCATAATACCCAAGGCTGACCTTCACTGGGTAAACACTCAGGCTGACTACCTGTTTCAAATGAAAATATGAATGTATGGTGTCTCAGCATATTGGAGACAAGGAAATTGCTATGGAAATAGCCATCTAAACAGCGTAATGTAGCTTTTGATGATTTCTAAATAAGTCATTTTCCTGCTCCATAGCAAAGATCAGAATGGATAAAATAATTGTTTTGTCATCTCCAGGTAATCCATGTATAATATGTATAAGAAATGATCATTGTGGAGTATGAAAGGTGTATTTTATTGGTATCTATTTGCATTATGCATATAAATAGAACCCACATTTTCTATTGCGATAAATATGAAGAGAGATACAAAAGATAGAGCTAAAATTCTCTATGAATTCTTTTAGGGGATTTGTTGTTCTTACATTTTGTTGGTACCGTGTGCCTGATCCAGACCTCCGCCCACTGCCGTAGTTACGGCGGTCGGATGCGTAAGATCGGCAGTTTTGCCGATCTGTGCATGTGCCGGGCAGATGTTGCCCGGTGTAACTAGGGAAACCCGTTCCTCAGGATCGGGCATCCCTAACTGTTGCGTAGTTATGGTTGAGGGGGCGTTCCTCGCTGTACAACAGTTAGGGAAGGAAGGCAGGGGGGAGGTAAGGTAATGAGGGCGGGAGGGCGGGTTTGGCCATTTATGTTCCTGTGGCCGGCGTAATAACACACTGTTATGCCGGCTGAAGTTAGGGTAGTGTGTAATTACGCCGGCCACAGGGGGAGTGTCGGGGGGAGTGCATGCCGATACGCTGTGCGTTAGTACACACAGTGCATTAGCGCAGGTCTGGATCAGGCCCCGTGTTTCTACATCAGTTGTGTACAGCTAATATATCAAGGGGGCAAATCTGGGAGACCGGAAGCCTGAACCTCAATAGGCATTTTTTAGTTAAATACCCTCAAACAGGCACATTAATAGATTGGGCCAGATCCAGACTTCTCCAATAGGGGCATTTTATGATTGCCAGGATCAGAACATGCTCACAATTTGCAACAACGCATTCGCCGCATTCCAAGCACAGATCTGGATCCTAGGACATGGGGATGAGGACGATCAGGTCGCTAGGGGGCACTGTTTTTATACTACAGGTGACGTCCTCTACTGTTTCTGACGTCACCTGTAGTATAAAAACAGCGCCCCCCTAGTGACCGGATCGTCCTAAGAAGATGCCGCGATGGAGAAAAGAAGATCTGCTGCGTGTCAACAGGAGAAGATAAACCAAGCTGCAAGAAAAGACTAGAAGACATCTGAAAAAGAACATTTGAAGGCTTCCCAAGATGCGGACATCAAATGGTGAGTGTAAAAATATTTTTTTATATTTTATACACACGATACATTGCACACACTTCACTTACATTAGGAGAGATGACCACTGAAGGTAAGTGCACTTGTGTAGGGGACATTGTTAGTTAGGAAAAAATATTTTTTACATGCATACTTTATTTTAACAATATAGGGGTAATGTATGGCTTGCGTTTTTTTTTGTTTTTTGTTTTTTACACTGTTCACGCGCTGCATGATTACAAGTGTAACCATGTTGTGCTGATAGAATTACAAGGCTCACCTTTGCTGATTCTTGTAGTTCCATCAGTACAGCATGGCTACAGCTTGCAGCCATGCAGCACTTAGGTTTTTATACACACAAAAACACATGTCTGTTATACGGACATGTGTTTTTGGTGGTCGCGATCGGCTCAAAAAATTAAATCCCACCTCTCTGGCTGCGATTTTATTTTTTGTGATTTAAAGGCGATTTCACCGCGATTCGTTGAAATCATCTTTAATGAATTACAAACTTTGTATGTTTATAATGATTTTAACACCCGCGATTCCAAATCACACTAAAATCGTGTGATTTGGAGCTTAATGAATCCACTTTGGTGATTTTTTAGCTCCAAATCATGCGATTTTGCCAAAATCGAGCTTAATGAATGAGGCCCTTTAAGACCACATATATACACAATCTACATAACGAAACGATATGTAGATTACGTAAAATAGTTACCACGCATGCGTAGTAGCTACTATTGTTAAATTAAGGACGTATGTGCAATACGCCTGGGGTTGTGAAATCCGGACCGAAGTTTGGAACCTGTCCAATAATAGCAATAATAACTTCATATACTGTTTGATTATTTAATTAGGGATGTAAATTATTTTACATCATATTTAGTCAAATTTAAATGGTTTTCTGCATGTTTCATTTAACACAACAATATATAAAATATTGGCGTATTTACTCATATGTGTTTCTTTTACACATAAACCAATATCTTCTTTTTGCATGGCAGTAAAATAGAGCATTTTTACTTCTCAGCTGAGGACGGCAATGCTAAATTGGGTACTGTTCCATTAAATCAGTGACATCTGGTATGCCTGTGTAACTGAATTACCAAAAGTAGATATAAAACCATCTGCATTTCATTTTCCTTGTTGCATCAGTAGACATAAGTTTTGTATAGTGAGTTTCATTAGCTATATTTGTATTCCAATTTCAATAGTAATAATGTATATGTAAATACTGATTCCGAATGACTAACATAGAGTTCATATCTGTATTACTCCTGTGCAAAAGTAAAATATAAAGAATCTAAAAGAACATTCTGAATTGTGATCTTGGGCAGTAAATTATACTGTGACTATAAGGCTGTTATATAAAAGGTAATAGGAAATCTATGTGTTTTGAATGCATAGAGAGGATGTATTGAATGCAAAATGCACGTAAAAATAAAATATTACAATGCTTCTTCTTTTCTGTTGTAGAAATTGTATAGAAATTCTCATTATAGCATTTGTAAAAACACTGTCTGAAGGCAATAGTGCATAAATGAATTATTTAAGCTTTGCAGTAAATTGCCCTGATCTTCTGAACAGCGTCTTAATGCACTCTTACAGAGCCCTGGGAAGCAAATCATAGCAGACAAAGGGTATAATGTAAACCAAGTTTTATTAGGCACGAATAAGTAAACTATACATTTTATTAAGTGTCAATGACATATCGTTGTTTGCAAGGTTGATTTGGTGAGTAACCTTGATCATAAAAATCTTCTACCACGGTTTTCTTTTTTCAGTGCATTTAAATCTCCACCTGCAGAACTGTACAATCGATTTAAATGAATAGTAAGCAATTTAGTGACATTGGGCCTGATCCAGAACTACGCTTCTCCGCAATTTTACACGTGACGGAGACGTAAATTCGCAGTTTAGAACGCACTGCACATGCGCACCATAGAAAATACGCACATTCACGTAGCGTATTTGTGAACGTATGGGAGATTCTCGTATATGTCACGTAAATACTTACGTGTGGGCGTGCCAATTTTACGTAAGTCAGCAATACGTGCGATTTACGTGAAGTAGGCGGGGGTGGTATTTAAAGTGTACAGTATGGGCGTGCTAAGCTGCGTACGTTCACGTAGTCTGTACGTCCATTAGCGGACGTATGCTGTTACGTTTGAAAAAGTTAAGGTAGGGTTTGGGTAGCGTATTTTGACAAAATACGTCCGTGCAAGGGGTGTGCCGATGGGAGTGTAGCGAACTTACGTGTACGAAAATACGCTCCGCGAATAAACATACGGCACAAGTAGTTCTGGATCTACCCCATTGGGCCTGATCCAGACCTACGCCCGCGAGCGTAGTGTATGATCGCCCGGGCGTATAAACTTTAAAAAATACGCTCATGTCCTTCAGACGACCGGAAGTTGTCATACTGCACATGCGCAGTGCGTTTTTTAGCCCGGTTTTACGCTCCTGAACGGCATACAATCGCTTGCGGGCGTAGGTCTGGATCAGGCCCATTGGTATTAACGTATTAACGCTCAGCGTTACATCATGGGACTCCCCCTGACACTCCCCCCTGCCCTATCGTATTTACACTCCCTTATGCCGGCTAAAGGCTACCCTAACTTCAGTCGGCGTAAGGGACTGTAAATACGCTGGGACGGCGGCGTTAGTACGATAACGCCGCCCTCCCAGCCTCATTACCCTCCCTCCCCCCGCCTCCCTGCTCTAACCTCAGCGTAGTAATGCTGGGGGACGCCCCCTCCAGCGTCACCACGCTGCTCCTACGGACGCCCGATCGGGCGTTGCCGTAGTTATGCTGGGCAAAATCTGCCTGACGCATGCGCAGATCGGCTTTTCAGCTGATCTTACGCTTACACCCGCTGTAGATAGAACAGCATAGGTCTGGATCAGGCCCATTTTGAGATGGGAAGCATGCTTCGTGGTTGAGGATAAAGGGACAGATTCGTCATTTTGACTGTCCCCAACTTCTGTGTGTTTCAATCATATTGTAGCTGCTTTTTCACGTTGTGTAAATGTTACACGCCCCTCCCTCCCCCCGCCTCCCTGCTCTAACGTCAGCGTAGTAACGCTGGGGGATGCCCCCGCCGATCTTACGCTTACGCCCGCCGTAGCTAGAACAGCGTAGGTCTGGATCAGGCCCATTTTGAGATGGGAAGCATGCTCCAGCGTCACTACACTGCTCCTACGGACGCCTGATCGGGCGTTGCCGTAGTTACGCTGGGCAAAATCTGCCTGGCGCATGCGCAGATCGGCTTTTCAGCCGATCTTACGCTTACGCCCGCCGTAGCTAGAACAGCTTAGGTCTGGATCAGGCCCATTTTGAGATGGGAAGCATGCTCCAGCGTCACTACACTGCTCCTACGGACGCCCGATCGGGCGTTGCCGTAGTTACGCTGGGCAACATCTGCCTGGCGCATACGCTTATGCCCGCTGTAGCTAGAACAGCGTAGGTCTGGATCAGGCCCATTTTGAGATGGGAGACATGCTTCGTGGTTGAGGATAAAGGGACAGATTCGTCATTTTGACTGTCCCCAACTTCTGTGTATTTCAATCATATTGTAGCTGCTTTTTCACGTTGTGTATATTTGCTAATCCACACTAATCAATGCGTTCCAATACAGGTTTCCCTACTACAGATTTTTACACACTGTAGTCATAAAAGTTAATCAGAGTTGACGACTTTCTATTTCTTCTCTCCACAAAAATCATGCAAATCATGACCTGAAGCCTCACCCTCTGCCCATCAATGTTACTAGTCCTAGTGGACCTGATTCACAGTCAAGAGTAAAATTGCTAATTTACCTAAATATATGCACGTGAAAAATCTGCAATACCGATTCAGAGAAAAGAAAGAACCCAGTTAACTCTGTCAGGAGCGCTACGTAAGGATGTAAGTCTTTCTTGCGTATAATTAGATACGTGCAAACTTTTTTAGCTCTGAATCGTGCGTTTAGGAGCTTAAAATGGCTTATGATTCAAAGATACCTAAATAAACGCACTGATTAGGATTTGAAAAAGTAAAAAAAAAAAGTTTTTTTGTAATAACAGCAATTACTCTCATTAACATATGCAAACAAAATGAACCATTAAAAATACATCTAGAAATAAGAATAATGACACTTTACACTAAACAGTTACTGCATGAAGTTAGAAATACAATGATCCACTAGATATTGAGACTTTCAGAAAACATTTACAAAATAATCATTTAAAAAATAAAAGCAAAACATCCAACCAATACAGTTAAATATAAGTAAATGTAAATTTGTTTGTTATCAAAATTTAAAGTCAATAAAAGTTCGAAATAAACCTTCTCAAACTATACAAAAATAATGGAAACTTTACATGGTTAATGTCTAGCACAAAATGTGAAATCAGCATAAGATTTGATAAACGAGCCTTTATTTGTTCAATTTATAAACACACACATCCATTGATTAAAAACACACAGCAGGTGTGGGCTGAACTAAGTAAGTGATGACGCATGGCCTCACAGAAAACAATACGGTTATTCGATTTACAAGTGATTACCCTAACTTTTCCTGTGCGTGTGTTAGTTTCCGCAAGGCACTCCTACCTGTGAATCAGTCCTAACTCTGTTGGAACGCCCATACTGTACATTAGTAGCCCGTGTGCAGTTCATTTGCATTAAGAGTCGGCCCCTCTAGCCACACATGCGGGACTCGTTACATGCTGATGCGTGCATCAGTCCTAAGTCTGATGACTGTGTATGTGAATCAGTCAGCCATGGTTTCCGTGCGTATATTTGGGTTCTGGGGATGCGCAGTTTAACTGATTGTAAAAAATACGCACGTAGGCCCGTATTCAGAGTAAACTTTAAAAAATGACTACGCAAGCGCAGCAGTAAAAATCGCTAAACACCGGACGTATATGTTATACATCCGGTAAACTACCCATGTGTGATGCATGACCTCGTGTAAACCAAGAACACCTTAGAACTTTTCCATATTAAATAAACGACACAGACTTGTATTGGGTCAAGGAATTTTATTAAACTTTAAACTTTGAACTATGGCCAAATTTAGGATCGCACTAGGATCTTATAAGCTAAGAATTGATGGGGCGGAAGGAAGCAGGTACATGAAAAAACATTTGTTGCACAAATAACAAACAAACAAACAATCAAAACAAGCATTGCAGCTGATCAACCTTGATGGCACATACGCTACCATTTGTAGCTCCGTGGGACCGTCCGCTGACAAACGGGCCCCAAGTGGGACCATCCGCTGAAAAACGGGCCTCAAACTCCAGCCCACAAATTCAATGGCTAAAGCGCTTACCCCGCTGGGACATATTCCACTGAGGTTATCGCTGCATAAGTGCCTTCTTCTGCAATGCAATAAACACCTGGTCTATCCCTACTATAACAACTTCCCATAACACTAGGATAGACTCCGGATGGACCTGCTTACAGCCCCATCCTGCAAGAGAAACCCAATACAAACCTGGGTGGGTACGGGCGGGAGAATCATGAAGAGAAGTGCTGGTGATTTGTCACATCCCTCCTCCCTTCAAGACCTCCCCTTCCCCTGTGCTGACCCTCCACCAATCCCTGTTCAGGTGAGTCACTCAGCATGAGGTCATGCCCACACAGTTAGTTTACCATTACTCACGTTAAATGCTTAACCCTCCGTTATCCTACTCTGAATATGGGCAGTAGCACTTAAGTGTGAATACGGTCCAGTAACACTTGGACTAGTCATCAAGTCCGGCCCAATCCCTAGTAACATTTCATTCATTTTTGCATTCATTCGCGGCCTCAAGCCCATTGTGGAAGATTTGGCGGAACTCACGTGATACCGTAACAAATGTCCGAATTCCGAGAGTCTCCCAGATATTCCGGAAAAGACGTCAACCCAGAAGTTAAGGTAAGCCCTGGCTGTCGAAAGTTAGTTTGAGAATGGGATTAATTAAAATGCAAATGCATGGGTATCTAGATCATGTGACTTGGCTCTTGTCTAGCTTTCAATATCTTTTTCTCACGGATTGCATGAAATTGGAAATCTAAAAATACACATCCATAAGCATACACAGCATCAGTCATGTGTCCGGATGGTTCAGATGTTTAACTATGGTTAGGGTGTAGCCCAGTCTTGGGAATGCTTGGCATCGCTCAGATAGCTGCCTAGTTTGTATGCAACTATGAACCTTGCTCCTCTACTGGTACAATGGAAAACGAAACATATAGTTAAGACTGTCTCTTGCTGTCTCGGTTGTGGTGGGGCATCCTGATATGCAGGACAAAAAGAGGGTGTAGCATGACAAAAAACAGGCAGTCAACAAAGGTAGTGTACCAGGATTAGGGGCATAGGTAGCATCTCCTGGGGTAGACAATAGTGAAAAGCAGTGAAGGAGATCACACAAGTCCTAGGTTTCTGATGCAATTGACCAGAGCTAATTTTATTAAGCAAGCAAATAAATAAAGCATCTAATTCAACACCTTGCCCATCCAGCACTAACTAAACAAAAGTCTTTCCTAAACATGGCCACACACTAGAGATATTATTGCTCCCAGCGTGTGGTGCAGAGGCTGGGAACAATATTCTCTGAATGAGACCCTGCAGCTACCCTATAGGCTTCCTCTGATTGGTTGGGACTTCTGTCAATCTTGACAGGAGTACCATGCAGCCAGCCTATTGGCTGAGTGAAAAAAACATATGAATGAAAAAAAAGAGTATGAGAGGTTCTGCAGCGCTGTGTGGAACCTCTCACACTGAGAAGGCTGCACAGTGCTGTGTCCTCTTTCTACAGAACCTCTCTCACTGACAGCTCAGTGTGAGATGTTCTGCAGCTTTCTAAAGTGATGGCTGATGGAAAAAACTCAACACTAGTCAGTAATGTGTGGCACATCCACTGAGTCAGACAGACAGGGAAACTGCAGCCAGGAGGTGGAGGTACAAGGTCCGATAATGAGACTTGCCCACACACTACAAGATATTGTCCCCTTGGGACGAAAATCAATAGAGAATTCCCTTTGATCAGATTATCATCCCAGAGCCTGTCTACAACCCCTTTCCCTAGGCAGTGAGAGACTACATGTCCAGTTGGTTAGGTATTTACCACCCTCACATAGGTGCATGTACTAATTATTAGGACTGCAGACAGGAGGTGCACTGATGCCTAGAATGGGCCTAATGGATAGAGCCTGTCCTCACTCTCTATCCATAACCCCAGGGACACTTGACCACTGACTTTGGAGCCTCTCAGAAATAAACATAATGATTTCCTGTGGTTTTCAAAATAAATAGGTTAGAAATCTGGAACAAATATAGCAGCCCTCGTTTTCCAGTGTTCCTGTCACAGTAGGCCTGAATCATTACCAATCCCCCCCAAAACATGCAGAATGGAAGGATAGGGGGCCTATATCATGTCATATCATCACAATGAGAACCCATGAGACTATAAATATAGACACTGCTGAATATATAACTGTGCAAGTAGCTTCTATGGGCTGGATTCAAACTTACGAAAGTCACCCAACTTCTGCAAGTTCCTTAGAGAATTCAGGTGATGTTTCTGGCAATGCACATGCCAGATGTTACAGCGGCCCATTCTCTCCAACCGCCTAAACCCCGTAAGGTGGGTGGGGACACATGTAAATTTTACAGTGCGGATTTAAGCGTTCCGTGCAGATCAGTGGTCATACGGGGGTCATACGCTGACCCGCACGGGACACTTTAGTTAGGGTTATGGCAACTGCCAACTCCACATGAGAGAGGGGGTTCTGCATAGTACAATTATACTGACTCCTTATATCGCAATAGAAAAGGTCCCCAGCACCCTGCCAGTCAGGGCACCTCCTCTTTGAGGACCGGATCCAGATCCCTGCATGCTTTCCATACGTGTGGGGGTCTGTCTATCCGAGAGAGGGAAATGAACTGCCTGTCACTCCCCTCTCTCGTGTGGGATTTATTGCAGCTTACACTGCCATAAGCTTGCCTTAATCAATCGTGCGGATCAGCGGTCTGTATGACCGCTGATCCGCACAAGTGTGGGACTGTATACTTTGCATGCTTCCCCCCACCCACATTAGCGGGCGGAGGGGTAGCACAGCTCATTTGCATGCAACTGTGTTGTGTATGAACATTGGCACACTAGGGTTACTCTCATAACCCTAGCATAAGATATGTGTCGTCCAGTTACACACTTTGCATGCCTTAGTGATCTGACGGTCTTAAATTTGGAACCGGCCCTGAGTCTCACTTTGGATGCCCAAAACATAACATGTAAGCAAAGTATAATAACATATATAACATATAAAACATAATAAAATATAAAACATAATAACATATAAACATAATAACATATAAAAGATAATAACATATAAAACATAATAAAATATAAAACATAATAACATATAAAACATAATACAGATGTTTTGCAAGCGTGCCTTCAGACATGGGGAACTAAATTACGTATGCCTGAAGACAAGATGAAGGGGCCGACCCTTCAGATACGAAAACCGTCTAGCCCAATGACAGCGTTGTGTAGAGTAAGAGTAAGAGGGTTGTGCTTGGTCAGTTTACAGAGATGTATTTAGTGCTACTTCTAACAAAGAAAGGAGATGGTGATGAAGCAATAGAGTGATGAGTAATAGGTGGAATTTGTATAGAAGAGATATGAGGAATTCTCTGTCATTGGGATGTAGATGGAGAGGTAATAGAAATGTATTAGTGAGAGTTGTTGGATGAGGACTAATATAACCAATTATCAATTCCCAATTGGGAAATCCCTTTGTAGTAGAGGAATTATGAGGGAGATGATGGAATGAGCAGAGAGTTGGGGTTTGTTGTTACACTTGAGTGGTGTAGACAGGGCTGCCACCAGGGGGAAATTGCTGTGACTTTTGTCCCAGGCTCCGGACAGAGAGGTGGTCTGACAATTCTCTCCTTAGCACTCCAGCAGCGGAAGGAAACAGATGGGTCACTGGCCCCGATCCAGATCAGAGCACAACTGCTACGTCTCCAAATACGCTCTGCAAGTGCAGGTTATATAATGTGTTTCAGAGGGTTACACACTATTATAAACAGAACGGAAGCTTCAGTTTTAATGTTTATGAGCAAAAGCCATGGAAAAACGAATTTACAGGAAAATATGAAAATATATAAGAAAAAATCGTAACGTAACGTAAAGTGACCATTGTTTGGCTCTGGATTGGGTGCACTGGCCTTGGCACGCCCTTACTGTACATTGACTGTGTCCCTCCGCTACTTTCCTCCCTCAACACGCCCCTCAGAATGCAAGTCTCGGACGCCAGGGTTGTGCTATGACCTGAATCATCTGAGACTTCGTGCTCTTCAGTTCTGAGCATGCCCAGTAGCAAATCACGCAGATATATGTTACATCAGCTGGTGTACGCCTAGATCTGCATCGGGGCCACTGTCACCTGTCTCCTACCTCCGATACTCGCTGCTGTGAAGGGCTTACCGGGATTTACCAGGTTGCACATCAGCAGCTCAAAGCACAGGGAAGGACTTCCTGTGAATCGTCCTGCTATGAATCATAACTGCAGGTCCACAGCGCTCCACCTATAAGTGATGTCACAATGTTTAATGTCACATAGGGGCTGGAGCACCACGGCCCAGGTTCTGGGTCCCACAATTTCTGGTGGTGGCTCTGTGTGTAGATATGAGAGAGGGGAGGTAAGATGAAACCCCTATAATACCTCCTTCACACCGAGCTATGGACCCTGGAATAACCCTGGTCAGGTGTCTGTGTGAAAGGGTCAAACCAAGTCTGTTGCCCTGGGTCCGCAACCCTGGTCGATACCAGGGATTTTCCTTAACCCATGCTGTGGTGTGAAAGGGGGAACCTGGGTTATTCAACCTGGGTTTCATTAATAATATAAGAGAAACCTGGAGAAAGTTGGATAAAAGCGCTGGTGAGGTGTAGCACAATGTAAAAAATTACAAACAACAGCAATTGTAACTGATTTGTATCAACTATAGCGGCATATAGGGTAAATGAAATGTTTAACAAGTCCTGAGCAGCGTTGAGGATGGTAGGGGAAACTTGTTTCCAAATATTTCAGTCTCCAACCATAAATAAAAGAAAAGAAAAATGAAAAGAAAAAATTTGAAGTGTCAATGAAAACACCCAAAATAACACAATGGCCAGTAAAAACAATTTTTACTAATATGAATCTAAAATACACATACAGAAAAAGAATCAATAAAAGACAAATAAAAAGGAGTCATCTAGGAACACCCCTACCCCGCTAATGTGGGTGTTGTAAAGGACGGAACCATAGTCTCTTGAAACAGCAGGAAGGGACTTCTCCACCGCCTGCAATCTGGAGAGCGCTTTGATCAGTCTATGTATACCGGAGCTTGGAGGAAGCCTGAAGATGCTCTGAAAACCGGATCAGCTTGACATGTTTCGGAGTAACTCCTTTCCCAAAAGCGATCGCTTTTGAGAAACATTTGATAAACATTTCATTTCCCCTATATGCCGCTATAGTTGATACAAATCAGTTACAATTGCTGTTGTTTGTAATTTACTACATTGTGCTACACCTCACCAGCGCTTTTATCCAACTTTCTCCAGGTTTCTCTTTGTTTATCATATAGGGAGGTAGGCACCCCCTGAAGTTGGGTGATTGCAGCAGGTTTTTAGCGCTTTAAAGTGGTACACCCTTTTTATTGTTCATTAATAATATGTAAATTGAGGGATGGAAAGCACTGTCTGCCTCTGCAGACATGGATCCAGTGTTAAAGGCTACAACCCAGGATTTACCTGAATTGTAGCTGCAGTTTGAATAGCTGCAACAGGGCTATAAGCCCTGTCCATTATCCTGGGGGAAACCCAGGTTTTTAGTGTGGAAGGGGTCTTATTAAGCTCTTTATTCATCCTTATTGCTTTTTATATGGAATTAAATAATGCCAGATTATAGAATATTCCCTATAATAAAGGTTTTTCACTCTTCCATGTTAACTTTAATTAGTTAAATTTAAATAATATATATTTTTTTATTTTCTCCACATTATATATACCACATTACTGATACCAAAGGTCTTCAAATCTTCTGCAGCTTTTGAAACAGTGTCTTCCTGCAGAATAATGCTGACGTCATACCAGCATCACATTGCTGGAAACCTATTTCAGTGCCTTAGCCACAGATGCAAACATAACCCGATCCACCGCTGCAAAGCATTATTAGCAGTGATGGTCCAGGCAATATCTGTGTCCACAACTGTACCTCTTGCAGAGAGCAGCCCCCAAGTCCTGGCACCCTGCACAACTGAAATAGTACTTGAGTTGGGGCTGACCGGCATTTCGGCCATAGGGAATTACAGTGTAATTCTGACGTCCCTGATTGTAATCCAAATAAACTTACTCTACACAGTAATTCATGTATACACGTCTTTACCATCATAGTAAAAAGCCACAATCACTTTTTAAGTTGCATCAACCTCTTTCAAACAAGGGTGGACGAATATCGCAGTATCTGTTACTACAGTTTTTACAGCCATTGGTCAGTTTAGCTGAGTTTAGGAAGTATTCAACTGAACTCCATTTGTTCAGTGACAGTTACTATTTTATTTCATCTTATTTTTCATCTTTATTTTTACTATTTTATTTTATCTTATTTTTAATTATAAACTATTTATTATAAATGATAATCTCCAAATAAAATTTAGTTCAGCATCAGTTTAGTGAAAAATCAGGCATCGCAAGTGATATATATATATATATATATATATATATATATATATATATATATATATAATAACATATGCACAATATAAATAATGCCCATGTGTTTTTCTGCTTGCACAAAGAGAAAATAAACATTAAGTAGAAATATGGTGTTAATGATATCACTGACCTTTTCAATGAAAAACAAAAATAAACTATGTTTTAAACAGCTGCATTTACACTTTAAGATGGAACAATTCAGTTGTAAAATATCAGAATATGTTTCATTTCATATGCAAAGAAAAGTTTTTTTTTGTCTTAACATCAGGATTAACGGCATTGTCATGGTTAAAATAGCAACTCCTTGTATCTTCTAATAAACAATGGAGGAGAAACAGACCCAGCTAAGATAAACCAATTATACAAAATAGGCTTAACAGACAGACAGATCTCTCTAAAAATATCCATGCAGAAAGCAGGTGGACAGTTCTGTTTTATCTGGCTGTGGAAATAATGTTCTGAGAATTCCGGATTTAAAAACAACCTAAAGAAATCAAGAATAAGAGAAGAATAACACATTGTAATGAATAATGACGCCTGGAATTGTTCAGATTATTTAAATTTTTTGGAGTTTTTTTTTTGTTTACTTTATTAATAATCTTACACGAGATCCCATTTCCACTTATTTTCTGTGCTTTTGGATTGGATTTGCATGATATGTTTTGCACAAGCACCGATGCCAGTGACGTAATGTACCGTGGGTGCAGGGGGGCCTGTAGTAGCCACCTCCCCCCTCTCTGCTCTCATCAGGCCCGATGCAATTAGCTTTGCACTGGCATATTTTGCTAATTCCACTACATTTTTTTTCCATACCATATACGACGGTATAAAGTTCAGCGTGTACTTTTTCCCGTCATCGCAGCTAATTGAATCAGGCCCACAGAGCTCTAACGGTCGGTGGGTCTATGCCAGGTGCAACGGGTCAGCGGCAACGTTTCCAAAAAATTAAGTACTTACCCATTAATCTTTTTTTTTTATTGAAAATAGAGCTATTTTCGAAATAGAGACCGTCGAAAATTAGCTTCCTCCTGTCTCTACTGCTAAAAATAACAATTTTGCGACTGCGACTCCCCTTGAGGTAGACTATGCAAGGCATGGATCGTGTGGCCAAAAGATGGCGGATCTCTGCCATCTGTTGCTCAGGAAGACACTCGTGGAAAAATCTGGAAATGGCTGCTTGTTATTAAAATATTTTTCGTAATAATTCTATATTTTTTAATAAACAGGAAATGATCTCAACTGATTATCTTTCCATATCCCTTTACCTTATACAGAGACTTTACATGTTGTATGCACCTGGACCATAGATATGACATCTACAGTGGACATAAGCCAGAAGACTGTCTTCATCAAAGCCATTATGTCTTATTAGATTGAAGTTTTCCTAAGGCACTCATTAGTATCCTTAATGAATTAGGCATGTTACAGAACTTTACATGACCTGCAGATGAAACTCAAAAAGTAACCAAGCTTTGATATTGAGGAGATTTTATTTTTAATATTGCTGCATATGCTGCTCTAATCTAATTTGTTTTGCTAAGAAAATATACATCTGTTTGTTTCTGTTTTTCCTTGGAAGTTTCCAATAGCATCAAATAAGGTAAACAATAACACATGCCAGCTGGAAATTGCAGCTTCAATAACCTAAAAAGAGGTAAAAGAATAGTTGCAATTACTAAGTCATATATCTGACCTCGGTAGCTGATAAATCATGGCTTCCTTTCAATCTTGCACTTTTATGCACTAATCATCTCTATCACTATCATAAGGAACTAGTGAGTTACTAATTGTCTGACCATTATTTTGTATTATGTCTAGCAACAGTAAGAATATAGCAAATGTGTTTCTATTGAATGTTTCATCATTTACATTTTTATGTTTAAATTTTAACATTATTAAGTATTTTAAAGGGCATGGGAATCCAATATAATTTGTGTCTTGGTTTTTAGGTTGGACTCCTTACCGGTTGTTATGTCGACAATAACTATATCTACATATTAAATTGAAGACGTGTCAAATTATCGACAGTTGAGTATGATGTTAGGATTACATATAAACTACATACCGTATTTCCCCACGTATAAGACGCTCCCTTGTATAAGACGCACCCCATTTTTTAGAGCCTAAATTTAAAAAAAACTATTTTAAATGTATTTTTTAATGTATTATTTTTAGCATTAATTAACTAAAAAAATGGGGGCATCTTATACAAGGGATCAGGGAATTTAAGACTGAACTTACCTTTTCAGTCCCTCCGGCGGTCCCTCCGGCAGTTTCAGGCTCTCTCACCCGCAGCTCTGACTCCGGCTGGCTCCCTGGTCACGTAACGTCAGTGTACAGCGTGAGCACCGCCAGGGAGCCAGCCGGAGTCAGAGCTGCGGGTGAGAGAGCCTGAAACTGCCGGAGGGACCGCTGGAGGGACTGAAAAGGTAAGTTCAACCTTACATCCCCTGTATAAGACGCCTCTGGTTTTTAGTCCTATTTTTGGTCTAAAAAGGGTGCGTCTTATACATGGGGAAATACGGTACATATTATTACATGATGTTTTTTTAAAAGCCGCCTGCATTACATTAAGTTTACAAATGTTACAAACAAATACTAACATTGGGTCAGATCCAGACCTACATTCCCATTACGTTTCATCGCGTAATGTATTTACACTAGCGTATTTTCTATGCACTCCCCCAGGCACTTACACTTACCGAGCCCTACCTTAATTTTACACAGCGTAAGTACTGATGTACGTAAAGGCTACACGTACGTACCTGCCTAAGCGCGCCCATACTGTATGATTTAAATGCCTCACCCCGCCTCCGAAGCATAATTACGGGTGTCGTATGGTTGGCACAAACCTTCATACATTGTTATGCTGTTGATACTAGCCTGGTACGTACGTTCAGAGTTACATGGCGTAACATCTGCTGCATGCATGCGCAGTAAATACAAAACAGCGTTTTTACGTCAGCAGCTCAACTGTCAAAATTTTGACCTGTCTACATTCTGACCTGTTGACATTTCATACCAGACCCATTGGTCTTCACCTCCATCATCCCAGGCTGTTCAGACCAGTAAAATATTTCCTCTGTATCTTATATCACATAGGTACCAATTAATAGTAATTAAAAAAAAACATAATGCAGACAGGCTTAGAGACTCTATCAGTGTCTTGCATCAGTCTTTATATCGTCCCTGTACTTAGATCTTGGAACTCTGTTCTGTCGCTGAATAGTAGGTTTTGAATGATTGCACTGAAAACCTACGCGTTTCGTCTAGATTAAACCTTTACAGAGGGCATGGAATCTGAGCCCAGTACCGGTCTTTATATACACAGTCCTTTATTGTGCACAATGGAAGTTGCTCAGATGAATTTATAAGTTAATGCAAACAGGTGCATGAAAAGCCGAGGCAATCTTCTTTAACAGAAACAGAGGGAAAAATCCTTTATTGCCATTTTAAGTTTGGATGTAGCCCTGGCTGTGAAGCAACAGCTGAGACCAGTAAACTAGTCTGAGACAGTGATTTAGCAGTGTCTCAGTTGCCCAGCAACCCCAGGATGCTGCTACAGCTGGCCTTAAGCAGCAGAGCACATCTCGACTGCAAACAGCAGTATGGAAGATGGTTGTAGTCACTGCTGATGAAAAAACAAAAAATGTATAAACTTTGAACTGAAAAACTATTTGGGTGAAAATACATAGTAGAAACCCAGCAGAATATATATGGTTAATTACAAGAAAAAACATGGAAGTTAAATTATTATTTATAGACCTCATCTTCAAAGACTTTCCCGAGCCTCTGTGATCATCTGCATGGAACACCATGGTCAGTAGTCCCACACAATTGCAAATGTATCACAAATCATAGACCCACACAGATTCATTATGATCTCCTTCCAGAGAATGCAAACTTGACTTCATTTCTCTGAAGAACAAATAGTTATTTAATAACAAGCAGCACATTCTGCATGCTTCAAATATAATATATGATAGCAAACAAATATTAATGTTCATTCAAACAGCCAGTTGTGTCACTCCTAGCAACATTTGTTTGAATCCCTAGCTAGAAATAAAAGAGGGAGATTCGGCCATTTGGTTTGTTTCCAGTACCATCGATCATGCTTAGACATTCACAAAACTTTCAACGTATTCCAAACAGTTTAATCCCTGCGGTGCCTATAACTGAATTAAGCCAGAAATTGTTAATGCTGGCAATAAGACGCAGTACAATGAAAATGAAAAAATATGAATTAATCTTAATAGAAAACTGCTGAATTTATTGCATACAGATTAAGACTCAAACTGTTCTTCAGTCTTGTCCTCAGCCTTGTGGTCTGTTGACACTTAGCATGGAGCTTGCGTATATAGTCAGACATTGTATTTATTACATGAATATCATTTCTCACTCATCTATGAGTCTAAATAAATAATTGCAGTTCTTCAGGTTTTTTAATCTTTCCTTTTAATATAAAAATAAGGGGTCTGGTTCAGATTTATAAGAAATTTAGCTGTATTTTGTGGAAATATGCACATAAAAAAGAAATACACATAGGGCCTGATCCAGACTTTAGCCAATCGCATCTCCTGGGCAGATGTTGCCTGGCGTAGTTAGAGATTTTCTCTAAGGAGGATAGGGCGTTCGTAACTTGAGGGGGCATTTCTCGCCGTAACTATGCTGAAGTTAGGTAGACTGGGGAGGCAGGGAAATGAGGAAGGGAGGGCAGGGTTAGTTACTTATGCTCTGGTGCCCGGCGTAATTACACTCTGTTATGCTGGCTGAAGTTAGGGTAGCCTTCAGCCGGCGTAAAAGTGTGTAATTACGCCATGACAGGGGGAGAGTCGGGGGGAGTGAATAGATGTTACGTCGAGTGTTAGTACGCTCAGCGCAACATCGTGGGTCTGGATCAGGCCCATAGTTCATAGTTCAGAAAAGTGGCCAGCATGTGCAGATCGATGGACCTATAGGACAATTTGGTGGGCACTCAAATTCCTTTTTAGGTTAATATAGACAGGTGCATGGACGTAGGGATAATCTGCACAGAAAGAAAGAATAGAAAATGCCCCAGCAACATGGCTATTAATTAATAACTAATTTTATCACCTGTAAAATAAAATGCAAAAACATTAGTTTCACACATTTTCCAATGTATGTTAAGCCAACAGCCACTATAAAGGCATTTCTGCTATGCTGGTCCTAACTCTAAACAGTGAGAATCCCTATATTGGATCATAGATCATGTGTTTTTAAACTTAGTGCTAATCCACCTAAGGCATCCTTAAAACCTCCCAAAAACTTTCCAACACCCTCTGTCAGCTGCTGATCCGAGACATGCTTCCAAACCGGTTGCAGTCCCCATTTAGAACTTCTTATTTCCGAAATAGGGACATCCGGATGTCCCTACTTTGAATAATCCCCACTTTTGAATTTTTTTTTTAGCGTGGGTGAGTATACCGATCAGCATACTCTCCCATTCTCATTCGCAAATACCACCGCCGCCACTACCGCCAAACCACATTGAAAGGTGAGTAACCTCTCCAGGGTGCAGGGTAGGGAGGGTTAGGGTCAGGCTGCAGGGGAGGGTGGGTTAGGGTCAGGCTGCG